>CM031581.1:19093182-19235547 GCA_018467065.1 Ephestia elutella
CCTGTAATACTGACTGAGATAGTGCTCCTTCTAGAAAAAGAAAAATGTTATACAAACAGAAAAGAACAAGAAAAATCAAGTCAGAAATATCTAGTTTAAGTAAATTAATCAATAGAAAATTAGCACATGAGAAGAAGACAAAAAGGAAAAAGGTATTTGAAAAGTATATAAATAAAACGGGAGGAATTCACAAGGCGCTCAAGGAACTAAAAGAAAAGGCAGATTGGGCGATAAGTATAAAAAGCAAACGAGGAAATACATTATCAAAACGACCGGATATGATTAAAGAGGCTACTAAATACTACCAAGAACTCTACACAGCAAGCGACGCCCTGTGCAGCGAGAGAAAACATAGAAAAGCCAAGACATAAAGAGTTTTACAATACCAATGAATGGCAACCAATACTTAGGTCTGAAATTGAGCATGCAATAAGAACTCAAAAGAATGAAAAATCTCCAGGAAGTGACAACATCACTAATGAAGTCTTGAAATCTCTATGTGACTCACTACTGCGACCACTGCAGAGACTTTTTAACGAAATAATGGAACAAGTGACAACACCACAACAATGGTCAAAATCCATAATAATCCTATAGCACAAAAAGGGGATCCATCTTGTTTAGGAAATTATAGACCAGTAAGCCTCACGACCAACATTTATAAGATTTTTTCGAAAATCATACTTAATAGATTAACAAAAGCACTGGATGAACAACAACCTCGTGAGCAGGCAGGATTCCGAAAACACTATTCCACAATGGATCATATCCAGGTCGTGACGCAAATAATAGAGAAGGTACAAGAATACAACAAACCGCTTTACCTATGTTTTATAGATTACACAAAAGCATTCGACTCTCTAGATCACGAGTCCATTTGGAAAGCACTTCGGCAACAAGGCGTCGATAGTCGGTATGTAGAGCTGCTGAGTGCTATCTACTCTGCATGTACGGCTAAAATAAAACTAGAGACAGAAGGACCAGACTTCTCTATCAAAAGAGGAGTAAGACAAGGGGACCCAATTTCCCCAAAATTATTTTCCTCGGTACTAGAAATGGTATTTAGAAACATCAATTGGCAAAATAGAGGGATAAAGGTGGATGGGGAGTATCTCAGCCACTTACGTTTTGCGGATGACATAGTGTTATTTGCGGAGAAGCCACAAGAATTAGAAAGGATGATAAACGAATTAGTAAAAGAGAGTAAGAGAGTTGGACTTCTATTAAACAGTTTAAAAACAAAAATTATAACAAATTGTGATGAACAACCAATTATTGTGGAGGATTACCAAATAGAATATGTCGAAGAATATGTTTACTTGGGGCAACTAATATCATTTAAAGACACAACAGAAAATGAAATAAATAGAAGAATAGCTATTGCGTGGAAACGATATTGGAGCTTGAAAGAAGTAATCAAAAATAAGAATATAGATCTTAATGCGAAAAGAAAATTATACGACACTACAATATTGCCATGTGTAACATATGGATGTCAGACATGGGCCCTTAGGAAACAAGACGAAAACAGACTAGCGATACATCAAAGGAAAATGGAGCGAAGTATGATAGGAATAAAAATATCGGACAAAATTACAAACAAAGCTATTAGGGAAAAAACTAGAATTACAGACATCATTGAGAAGATACGGAATCTTAAATGGAAATGGGCTGGGCATGTATGTAGGATGGAAAATGAAAGATGGGCGAAGAAAAGTACAGAGTGGATACCTAGAGATGGAAAGAGAAAGCAGGGAAGACCAAGGACACGCTGGAGTGACATATTTAGGAAAAGATGTGGCGCAGACTGGATGGGACAGGCGAGAAGTAGAGAGAGGTGGAAGAAGCTGGGGGAGGCCTACGCCAAACAGGCGACTTCCGAAAATTGTAGTTAGTTTATTTGTAGTTTGTTTAAAGTGTATGTAAATTTTGGTAGAATAAAGGCTTTTTTATTTTTATTTTTTATATTTTTTATTTTATTTATTTATTTTATTACTGACTGATTTGGCCTACCTATATCAACGCAGAGACGAAACCGCTGAATGTTAAAAATTTTGCAAAAACGGTTCTATAGACACTAAGAAAGAAATTTTGTAAATCCCCAAAGGGTTGAAATTAGTGAGAAACTAAATTCACGCTGGCGAAACTAGAAAAAAAGTATGGAACATTAAATTAAATAAAAGTTTACATTATTCATTTGGGAATATACCTATGTCGCGAGCAGATGTGATCCTGAGAATTTTCGTGAAGATTTTCCGAATAGTTGGAACGAAATAATCTTCTAATTCTATGATCAAAGATAAACCGTTCCCGAACACCCTGTATCTCAAATCTCGATAGGATTATCTCCAATACATTATGATATAAAATAATTTGGCGGGGTGTCGCGGGGGGCGGGGGGGATGGGGATCGGCGGTCGAAAGTCACGATCTCACGCACGGGCCCGCGGCGGTGCCAGGGCTGGCCCCAATCTGATGGAATCTAATTATGAAGATAATTGGTGTGACACGTGTGTCACAATGGCAGTTAACATGTTGGAGGAACCTATACAATTCTTAATAAATGTTTCATAAATAGGCATGATATTGATCGGAGTGGAATACCATTCGTTTTTCAGTGTACAGCAGCAGTGTACGCAAATATGCTGAGAAGAAGAAGAAGAAAGAGACACAACTTCCATCTACAAACGATATTGTCACAACACAAGAAGACAAATGACAAGTCACTCCTTACGTCAGTGTTTTTTTATTAGTGTAGTAACCACGGCCCTCATTGCATCAATGAGGAATACTTAGAAAAACACTGTGGTTCTTTTCTCATTATTCTTCTAGTCACTACAAGAACAATAAGAAAAACACAGCATAAAGGTATAGATACACACGATGAAGGGTAACTTGACATGGAGTTCACTGTATTTACATGGTAGGTATTTAGGTATGTGATGAGAAAACTATTCTGGCATAACAGGATACCAATACTGTAAAATGATATTCTTTTGGTATCTCTTGTCGGCAGTTTTCCTTCATAAATGCTAGCTTTGGCAATAATGATCTCAAAAAAATACATGAAAAAGTTCTTACAAATTAAGGTCTAGTAGCCAACTGTCGTTTATTTCAGTAGCGTTTGGTCCCCTAGCCTTGGAAATGACCTTAAAATAAAATCTAAACTAGTCGGCAACGCCAATAATTCACGGGTGAAAGACTACCATGAAAGCGACAACCCTGTTACTTTCAAAATTGTAATGCCGAATTAGTTCTGCGACCGAGCGAGTCAATCAGCTCGGGGACGGCGCGGCGACAACTTATAACGAGTTTGGACAAGTTGCTAATGAGTGGGGCGCGCACGCACCGCTCGCCGCGCCGCTCCCCGCCCCACCCCGTATGCCAGTTGCTGCTAAGAGCGACATTTTCAGATTCGCCGATGATTTGACAATCTGCCTTTGAATTACTTATTCTTATATGTGAATTCATTTACTTATGATCACATTTTATTTTTTACAAGATCTGGTGGTTAAGAAACTCATCGACATCTGGGTTAAGACACCCAGGAGTCGCCAGACTTCTCCCGTCTGAAACACCACCACTAGGTGGGGAAATGTTTCTTGCGATGGAACATTGATCACTTTTCTATAATTTGAATAGTTCGTATCAAAAAGTAATTATCCTATCAGTAAGGAAAAATTAACTTTATGTTTTGAATAAGTACCTATTGGGTAGAGAAATATTGAAAGCTTCATTTAATTCATGATTACTATGAGATAACAACGTCTTATAAATGTTAAACAGAAGAAAAAGTTCAGTGTCAGCAAAATATTCACTATTTAATAAACATAAAAATAATTATTGATTATCCTCTATCTCTTTGCTTTATTTGATTTTAAATCACGACTTTCGATTATTTTACATTGATACGTGCATATTTCTAAAAACGTATAATATGAAATTCAAAAATCAAGACCCAGCTCCAATTTACGACATTATACAGTTCCAGATGCTCGAGTTTGTAGCGATAGCGAGGGCTACTCAACATTTCAAAAAGCCTGCCACATTTATGTACCTTTATTATACTTAGTTTGGTTAGGAACTGTCTCGAATACTGTTCGGTTATATGGTCTCCGAATTACCAAGTTCAATCAGACAGGATTGAGAGTGTACAAATGAAATTTATGAGAATATTGTGCTTTAGGACGGGTTGTAGTCGGCGATCTTCTTACGTCGACAGATTATGTCATTTTCATGTATCATCATTAGAATGTCGCCGTAAGCAACAGGATCTTATTTATCTCCATAAAATTATACATTTTAAGATTGACTCCTCTTATCTACTATCACTTCTGAATTTCAACACCCGACATCTTACTCGTACTCGACGAAATGTTTTTGTATTAGCGATCTATATAAATAACACATCATATTTTAATCCAGTTGTCCGTATGTGTCGTTTGTACAATGTCGTTTGGCTAAAGAAGCAATAGACATTTTTGCGGATACCCGCACTAAATCTTTTAAGAATCAAGTCAAGCGTAATCCTCCACTGACTTTTCAACACCGTTTATTTTTGTGCTGTTTATTATTGTTATTACCTTATAGTATATTTTTGTGCTGTTTGTCAATGGTTTGTCACAATTTAAATTTTTATAAGTTTTGTTGTATGTAATTGTTAGGTAGTACCTATTTTAGCTCAACTGTTTTCTGTCAACTATACTTTGGAATTATGTTATTTTTGGCTTTGGATATATTGTGTAATTACTTTGTTTACATTTAGTTGTCATGCTGTGTATACACGTTTTTGGGTTTCAGTCTAGCTCATAATGTTAACTTATTTTCTACTGAACATTGTAAAGATTGTTACCTGTTGTGTATACCATATTATGATGGTATACACAACAGGTAACTAAACCACCTCTTGCTTCCGGGGCGGGGTTAATTACCTTTAAAGTAGAATACCTACATGAGTTAGACTGATTTGAACAAACTCGTGAAGCACGAATACGATTCAATCGAACCCACTGTAAATTATGTCCCCCACAATAAGTCATAATGTGTATACAAACACATTATGACATCAAATAAATGCACATATGTAGCTGAATTTTATATTAAAAATTGTGTAAGTAAAGAACGTTGCAGTACTATCTAAGGAGGTATTTAAAAAATGTTTATTTATTTATTTAAACTTTATTGTACACACATACAAAAGTACAGTACAAAAGGTGGACTTAATGCTAAAAGCATTGTCTGACAGTCAAACCTTAGGGTAATGTTGAATATGATTAGCATCTAATATCGCGATGTAGGTAGCAGTACTTTTGTCCATCGATAATTTATAGATGTCAAGTAGAATTTGCATAATATTTTACGTCTACATGATAGTAGATTTACATTCTTCCGGTGAAGAAAAAGGAAAAAATATGAGCAAAACTTTATTTGAGAATATAAAAAAGCCCCCATGTTAGGACTGTTTAATGAGTTTCTTTTGGCATATCTTCTCAACAGTGGTCGTTTCGAAATTCTAGTAGTTTGTAGCTTCATTGACATTGCTAAGAGAACGTAGTTGCATATTTCATTCGTCGTTCTGACCGTAAGCCATCTGAAATACGACTATATGGAAGAAGAATTATTATTTAAGTTATTGCTAATTACAGTTACTAATGAATCTCATAACTTTAACTCTAAGGGGTGATGTAAATCTACCATGTTGTGATGTAAATCAAGAGTAACTGTACAAGCGCCTTCTAAACCTCATGAACTATTGATGAGGTTTAGAAGGCACTACAACTTTATGTATCTGTACACCTATCGGATCTAAAGGACGTAAAGTATTCGATTTAAAAGTCTTTTACACCAAGAGTTATTAGGCATTTAATTCCTTCGGGTATTTTATCTTAGCAGTAACGACACTTAGTTACCTAGTGGGTTAGCTTGTTAATCTGTAAAGATATCTATTATTTAAAATGATTTAAGTGCATTTCATCCAACTTCCTACTTATATTATAAATGCAAAAGTTTGGATGTGAGGTTGTGAATTTGTGAGGATGTTTGTTACTTAATCACGCAAAATCTACTGGATAGTTTTCGATGAAATATGGTATATGTATATGTAAATACCGGGAATAGCACATCGGGTACTTCTTATCCCGAAATACCACGGGAGCGAAGCCCCGGGGCGCGGCTAGTTAAATTATAATTGAGCTCTACTCAGAAATCTCAACTGGATAATACCTTTCTGTATAACTATATTGATTACCTACTTGGAATAAATAATTCATTTTCAAATTTAAAGAATAGTTTCTGCGCGTGCACTCTTAATGACTTATCTGTAACCTATATTATACCTATGTTTTCACATTACCCAAACCTAAGGATTAAGACAAAAATGTTACCAAGACGAGACCATATGGCTCGCACTGCCCAAAAGTTATCAGAGTCATGTAGAGCCAAGCTCTATAAATCCTAACTCTACAAGCCCTAGCTTCACAAACTCTACCAACTAAGTAAGTAAAGTCCGTTTATTCATAATTGTTCTATCATGTAAACAATCTTACCATGTCTTTTTATGATTTTACATTATTTCAAAATAGACTTTTTAGGAAATTAATTTCGTGGTTAATAAATGTTTTGTAATAATATTTGTTTTATTTTCAACAAAAGACAACAAAAAGTAAGTGAAGATTGTTTACATAATAGGACAATTAAGAATAAATGGAGTTTACATATTCTGCCTTAGAGATTTTTTTTTTATTCTGTACTTAGAGTTTGTGAAGTTAGTGCTTGTTGAATTTAGGGCGTGTAGAGTTAGAAGCGTGGCTCTACATGAGATCTGATAACTTTTGACCGCAGCCTCCACCACGAGCCCCAAGTCCCTTCCCTAGGGGACTACAAGCCATAATAATATGGTCTTGTCTTGGCGTCATTTTACTTGAACATGTTTTTGGTGGTATTTTTATTTTGCTAAAATATCTAAGCAAAACCAGTAAGTGTATATTAAAACAAACAAAGCTAATGCAATCCCATTGACAGTATCTCTCCGCAATCCAGGATTACTTCTCAATCAGAGAAGAGGGCCCTTCTCGCCGCCAGTGGCTTTCACTTAGCGAACCCCTCCCCCCTCTCTACCCCCCTCTCTCTCGAGAGCTCCTAACCTTCTTTGCTGACTGTACTCACTCAAAATGGCGTCGTATTTACCCGTTTTCGCCCGCGAGCACACAACCCCTCTATGTAAACATTTCGAATAAAAATGCGCCATTACTATTTGCATTCATATCTAAAGAAAACATACATGCTAAATATTGCGATTGCAATAACAACTATACAGCATACATTCTAAAGTCAACTCTAACTCTACACAATAAATCACAATTTATAACGCGAAATGGATGGTATTCGTGTATTTGAATGCGCGTTGTATTTCAATGCGTAGTTGCTATCTCGCTTTGTCGTATTAAATTGTATTTCCGATCTCGCTCTAGCGTTAAGTAAAAGGTGGGATGATGATTGAGACGTAACTGCCAACTGCCACTGGTCCCATTATACACCTCGAGAATAGTAAACACGCTCCCGGCCCTAACTGTCGATGAGAAATGTCGATATCGATAACAATGAAAAATTCTGATAGAGTTTTACGCACCTTTGTAACATGTACCAGTGTACTTACTACTCGTGTGTGTCGTTACTACTCTACTCATGTTAATAACTTATTATTTTTTTGGGAGAAAATTGATTGCATTGCACTTATTTGCACACCATTTTTCAAATAAGAATTTATTTACGTAGAACAGTGTTCTACAGTGGAATAAGATTACAGGAAAATGGTGACATCATTTTTCATTATGACAATGCCTCAGATACATTCGCATCTGTCAATTTGACAAAAGTTAAGTTATCGACAAGTTATGTCCCATCTCTATCCCGACGGTCCGCTCACCCGACCATAACTAATAGTGGAGAGCGCGGACGTCACACAAAGCCGCATTTTTTCCTCAACCCACCAATGAGAGCGCGCCACGCTCGCCTCCGCCAATCAGAGTCAAAGAAACGCCGAATTATTCTCTTGTCGTCACCCGCGGCTTTAGGTCGACGCGCGGTTTTCACAACCTTTAAACTATAACCTGCTACTCAGATATCAACCTTCCACCCTATGCAATACGTCATCACGTCATCGTCTATGAAGGGTTCGTAATTTTGATTACGATTGCAAATGGCGTCGCGAGGGAAAACGCACCGTTAATCAAATCATAAAATTGAGAGGAAACCGTTTTATTAGATGTAGTGATTGGAGAAAGAACGCGCCATATTGGTGATTGGATAAATCGCTTTGCTGAAACAGCATTACGATTTGAGAAGATAAGTCCTGGGGGCATTTAGGAAAGATGGATAGCTAGAAGATAGGTATGGCAAAGATTAGGTAGTAGTGAGATTATAGATAGTGAGTAGAATAAGTATCACTAATTATTTCTTGCATTTAAGAAATGTTTGTGCATAAAATGGTTAAGCCTAAATAAGCTCCTTACCTTTTTTCAGTTTATTTTAACAAATGCAATTCATTCAGATAACTAAACAAGCTATTAAATCTAAATCTTGTGTCGACTCGCCGGACATTACTTCTCCACAATACTCACAATAGTACAATTCAAATGACAACTTTTAAGATGAGTCGGCATTGTATTGAATCCATTGACCACTTGGAGCAGTGTTTCTCAAACTTCAGCGTCACTTTCTGTTAGAATAAATTCGTCTAGTCATTCATTACCAGAATCACCATGACTACCTAATTCTGGCAACCAAATTTTTCCAGGCAGATCTCTAGGCTTGGTGAACGGCAGCCATGGATGTTACATTTCAGGGTTGCTAGAATAGAGTTCTGACGGAGTCTAATGCCGGTAGTGGCCGAGTGGTAGGGCGCCCGCCTGTGGCTGCAAAGGTCCCAGGTTCGAATTCTGCCTGTGTTACATGAGTTTGTATACCAATCTGACTCCTTTACCTATGTTAGTTTTCAACGACCACCACTTGCTTCCAGTGAAGGAAAAACATCGTGAGGGAACCTGCACTCTGGTTGTTGATTATCAGCTAGTGTGTGAAATGGAGAAAGCAATGGCAAACCACTTCATTAAAATTGCCAAGAGAGTCGTTGTGTGTGTTTCATTCCATATAATGACTACGACCCTCAGTCATGAAATACGACTAAAGAGAGAGAATAGAATTAGTCTTATAGGCTAAATGACCAACAGCCTACTGATTTGCCTCGTAGACATTATATAGTTTGAGAATCCCTGACTTTACCTGCCCGCAGATGTTCATAATTGTATTACAAGGATCTCGGACGGCGGCGTGTAGCCCACAGATTAAATAGCGAGCCATGACACTCTGACAGCTGTAATTGACATATCCATTGTCATCGCACATACACCTGAGGTTGGGCATCTGCCGCCACAAGGCACGGCAGCGAAATGTTGTGACACTTCATTGTTGGTCATTTTGTGAGAATAATCTTGTTAAGATGAGTGGAGTACACGCTTTATAGACAGGCGACAATGAATGATTGAAATGTGTCTTGAAAAAATATGCTTTTGTAAAACCGACATATTATGCCAACATTTAAGTTTACGACAAGTAGATATTTTGTCCTCACGTCTCTCTAAAGATTTAATACCTATATGCAGTTAATAAAAATATAAATATAATTTTCTAAAGTAATTATCCTACTAATATTATAAATGCGAAAGTTTGGATGTGAGTTTGTGAATTTGGGAGTTAATGAGGATGTTTGTTACTCAATCACCTAAATTTTACTGGACGGATTTCGATGAAATTTGGTATACGGGTAGAAAAGTACCGGGAATAGCACATAGGGAACCTTTTATCCCGAAATTCCCACGGGAGCAAAACCCCGGGGCGCGGCTAGTATTGCAGATTTTTTTTTATTTGCTATTTGTAACATTGCCATGCCCACTTTACTCTCTACTTTGATCTGATTTTATTCATTTTCTTACTGAAATATACATACCTATACTTAATAAATTGAATACAACTAAAGTTCAATTTGTAAAGATAATAAACACACCACTAATTTATAAATCAGAGCGTCAAATGATGATAAAAAAGAGGCAAACAAAAAACTAAATGAAATCGATATTACGCGTCCTTGATCGCAAGCGCATTCAATCTCTGCTTCCCGTAATCGATGCTTTGTTTTGATCGATAGATCGATTCATTTCGCGCGGGTATTGTTTATTTGTTTTCTTTCTCACCGGACGTGACGCTTTCTTTTTATTTTTTAATTAAAAGGATTATGTTTTGTCTGATGACTTGTTTAGTGCCAGGTTTTTAACCTTCCTTTTTTTAAGCTTTTATTTAATCAGCTTTAGTGGGGTTTAAGCTGGTTTCAGTGACATCAATAAATAATGACGAAATTTTATTTGTCTCGTAGTCTAAAATAGATTTTTAAAAATCATGTCTCAAAGTGATCGTCAAATATAATATGTTTATAAATCATTAATTTACTTTTATATAAAATGTTTTTAGCTTTTAGATCGAACGAACTTTTCGTAGTTTAAAATAGTTCATTTATTTTAAACGAAGAAAAGTTCGTAGCTTGATCTCGTAGCACCGTAGCACGTTCGTAGCACGCGTAGCGTCTTCGTAGGCTAAAGCTACGAAACGAATACAAAGCACTACGTAAAAAGGGAAGATCACTCAGTGCTTATTTTTCTAATAACAATTTGGAATTTTCACATTTATTTTAAACTGTGTTCACATAAAAATACAATGTAAATGAATAATTGCCAACAATACGCCAATCTTTTATTAAAAAATGAATAGTATAAACATTAATTATGCTTTACAATACATAAATTTGGACGCAGAGTTGCAATTAGTTATTATTTACAATAAATGATTACAACAAGAGGGGCGAAACTCCCCCAAATGTCAACGTCTATCACGAGCTATTGTGCGAGCCCTTTTATGTAAATAACTAACAATAACTGCCTTTTCTCCGTAATAATAATATGTCCGTCTGTTTGTGCGTAACTCTACGCCTATTATAGTCGTGTCGAGATCGCTGATAATGCTGTAACAAACTAACAAACAGTCGTCCAATTTCACGTAAAAACTCGTTAGAAAATTGATCGTTTCGACAAATTAATTCCGCCCACAACGCGGCGATAAAGATCATTGGTTTGTTTATGGCTTAAACAGATATAATCTAATGTTATAACACCTGGGATACGGTTTCACGAATTGAAGATCCAAAGATATACAAATGTATGACGTATGTTTGTAATATATTGGGTAAAACTAAACGCAGGCGTTTCGCATTGCTGCCGCCAGAGGGCGTTCGGGGTTTTCACTCTGCTCGTGCGAATGGCTCGCGGACGGTCGCCATTGCATTGCCCTATGCGATATCGGTTTGATTTTTAATACGCGAGAGGGCCCGCGTTCTTTGATTGCTAATTAACTTGAGTTGTATTTGTGAATTTCCTGTTTGTTAAATAACTATTGAACTTTGTGTTTGTGTACCCGTCATGGTGACTTTTTCTTGTGAGAGGTGAAACGTGGCTGGCGGTTCACATCTGGCTGTTCCCGAGTGAAACTACGGGAAGAAATCTATTTATTTGTCCTGGGGAATTGAGATCTCAAGGGTTAGGTAGGGTGATTAGGAATTCCCCCTTCCCGAAGATACTCAAGTTTGGATCCGAAGAAGAAAGAAGATTTAGCTTGGTAAGTGTTTTTAAGTGTAATTAATTTATAGGTTAGGTTATCATATAGGGCCCTGTAGCTCCCTTCATAAGCTACGGTGGTAGCAGACTGCGTTAAGTTATTTAGGTTTTAGTCGGGCAAACGTGGTGCCGCGTGGAGATTTCTTCCCGGTACTTATTTTTTACCGGTGGTTTTCCCGGTGAAGTTCCGGTACAAATTCTTCCCGCCGCTTCGTTTGTCCGGATTCGCTCTGCGCACATTTTCTGGCAGCAGAGCGTAGTTGCTCTGCACATTTTCTGGTAGCAGAGCGTAGTTTATCTACCCTCTATTTGTTCGTTTGTAAAAAATAATTAATTGTTTGTAAAAATTATTAGATTTTTCTTAGTTTGTTTGTATAAGAATATTTGTAACCTTTTTTGTATTTGTTTGCGGTTTGTACCGTGCGTTCCGGGTTTGTGCCATTCTCATACCTACCGCGGTTCTTCGTGTAGTTGCTTGATTTTGTTGTTTTTTATTTACCTTTTGTTATTTTTTGTTTGTGACTTGACGCGATGGCGAAGGCCTCCAATGCTAGGGCGACACTCGCCAACGAATTGAGATGGTTTGTGACGGCCGGAGGACTCCTGTCCCGGAAGGACAGGGAGGGCGCCATACTGCTAAGAGCGGATCACCTCCACTCACGATTGATTAGCGCGGAAGCGGCCATGGCGGCGCTTACCGAAGCCGATCTTACCCCGGCGGCCTACGCAGGTCACATGGCGGACATGGACCAGATCCTGAGTCTGCACGATGATATCGCGGAGGCGGTGACCGCAATAAGGGCGAGACAGGCTGGCGGACCAGCCCCTCGCACACCTGTTAGACAGGAAGGACCAGCGGTTACTGGTCGGCTCCCCACCCTTCAGCTGTCCCACTTTGGGGGTAGGATGGAGGAGTGGGTAGCATATAAAAATATGTTTGAGTCCCTGGTCGTAGCACGACAGGATTTGGCGAAGGCCCAGAAGATGGCCTACCTCCTCTCCACTCTTGAGGATGAAGCGCGGTCGCTCATCCAGCACCTCCGGGTGGAGGACGACCAGTACGATACGGCTTGGGAGTTATTGAACTCCCGCTACCAAAACTTACGTTTGTTAGCGGATGCGCACGCCGCACAGTTGATGGCCCTGCCCAAGGTGGCCAACAGGGCACAGTTGCGCCTGCAGTTGCTCACGCCCGTTACAGTGGCCTGTAACGCGCTCCGCACACTGGGGCTGCCGGTGGACCAATGGTCCTTTTTGCTGGTGCACATTGTATTGGGCAAATTGCCCAATGACATCCGCTCGCGGTTTGAGCGCGAAAATGCGGAACGGGACAGCACCACCCTACCAACATTCACTGACTTGGTGAAGTTTTTGGAGTTTGAGGCACGGGCGGCTGAGAATACCATGACGGACTCAGCGCCATCCAGAGCGCCTGAACGTAGGCCCTTGGAACCCTCATGGAGAGGTAAGCCCCAACAGGGACGGCAACCGCCACCGCGTGGAGCTGGTGTGCGGGTTGCACACACGGCAGCAGTCGCGGGGGACGCGGACTGCCTGCAATGTGGCCGGATGGGCCACAGCCTGCTGCAATGCAGGGACTGGCAGAGACTGCCAGTACAAGATCGGCGCCGCATGGCAAGGCGGCATGAACTTTGCTTCTACTGTTTGGGCAGTCACTATGCACGTGACTGTCCCAGAGCCATACCATGCAGTGCATGCCGTGGGCTGCACCACGTGATGCTCTGCATGAACCGGAACGGGGATGGCCCCCGGTTGTTGAGGCAGGGGGTCCCCTATGGGCGGGGGCGCTCCTGCGCGAAGCCCTCCACCATCGGACGGAGGACGCGGCTTCGCTCGTCGCACCCCCCTCGGGAGGGTCGCGTACCGGCGCGGGTCTTGGCGGACCGGGACCACGCGCCCCAAGGTCGTGGCCAGTATGTGGCTGGCCAGGCCCCGGATAGGGCCCCCATGGGCGGGGGCCCTAGATCGGACGTGAGAGTGGGGACACCCCCCTCCACGCGGGTTACCAATACCCAACACATGCAGCCGCAGCGGTTTTCTCCGCCGCTGCACGAGTACCCACGGCTGGAGTACCACCCGCCGTACCAGAGGTATGGCCGGGCCGCGGGTTATGCCCCCCCTCAGATGGGGATGTGCACTCGCCCGACATATTATCCGGGTCAGTGGCGCGCCCCTGGTTTGGAGAGAGTGGGGAGCCCGTAACTAGCTTGCTCCCTTGCTGGGACAGAGCCGCGGACGGTTCTGCTCCCTACCGCGGTGGTCCGCGTATGGGGTCGTGGGGGGAAGCCATTAATTTGAGAGCTCTGTTGGACTCAGGGGCTCAAAGCAGTTTGGTTACCACTCGAGTGGCACACCAGTTAGGTTTAGTCGTGGAAGACTCGCCTGTGCCACTTCTTGGAGTTGGTGGCATACAAGTGAAGTGTCTGACGGGCCAGACACTTGTCACCTTTTCTTCGCTGAAGTCCTCCTCAATGAGGATCACGACTTCGGCTATGGTAATGGATACCATTGCGGGTTGGCACCCCTCGACAGACATACCGCCGGGTGTGTTGTCTTTGGTTTCGGGTCTGGATTTGGCCGACCCCTTTGTCTTTTCATCCCGGCCCAGTGGACTTGCTCCTGGGCTCGGACGCTATTGGGTTGGATTTTTGTTGGGTACACAGAAGGCTCTGGAGTTCGTCTTCACTGATGGCAGTGTCTACTATCTTTGGTTTCGCCCTGATGGGCCCTGTGTTTGATAATAGCACCGTGGAGGAGCCACCGGTCGTCGCATCTGCGTCCTTGGCCAAGACCATGCAAAGGTTTTGGGAGGTGGAGGAGCCACCTATGACTTCCAGGATGGATCCGGAACACGCTGAGTCTGAAGCCCTTTTTCCCGATCGACCACGGAGAGGTTGCCCTCCGGTCGGTTTGCTTAACTAGGTTACCCTTTGTTGCCTCTCGTCCTAGCCTAGGGCAAAGTAGGGCGCTTGCGGAGAAACGACTGCTGTCCATGGAGCGACGTATGCGCGTGACCACGTACTTCGCGATAAATATATTGAATTTATGCGCGAGTACGAGGATTTGGGTCACATGTCTCCGGCTCGAGTTGATTGGAGCTCAACTGAGCATTATTTTTTGCTCCCACCACGCGGTGGTGAAGAAGGCCTCAACGGGCAAGTTGCGGACTGTCTTTGATGGAGTCCGCACCACTTCGAACGGAGTTTCGTTGAATCCCTATGTTTGCATTCGGGTCCCAAATTGCATAGGGACATAATTGACATCATCTTGAACTTTAGAAGACATCAAGTGGTTTTTGGTGCGGACATCCGGATGATGTTCCGCCAGACAGTCATACATCCTGAGGACAGGCGATTCCAGTTGATACTCTGGCGTGAGCGCCCTGGGGATCCTGTGACGGTGTATGAACTCAACACAAACACGTATGGTTTGAAATCTAGTCCCTATATCGCCATCAGATCATTGCTTGAATTGGCAGAGCGGGAACGGATCCGCTTTCCCCGTGGGGCTTCCGTGCTGTCACGTGACTTGTATGTAGATGACGTGTGCACCGGAGCCCAAAGTATTGAGGGGGCCCTCCTACTGCGGGATGAATTGATTGAAATATTGAAGACAGGTGGCTACGAGCTACGTAAGTGGTTGTCTAATGAGCCTAAAGTTCTAGAAGGGATCCCGGAGGATCACCAACAGAACCCTCACCTGTTTGAGGATGTGGATGATCCCAACAGGATAGCGGTGCTGGGCATGCAGTACCAGCCGCTAACCGATATTTTCACATTCCAAGTGGACTTGGGAAATACCAAAAAGTCTGGACTAAGAAGAACGGTGTTGTCCGTAATAGCCCGTATGTTTGATCCAAGCGGTGGGATCAGTCCAGTGATATTCTCTGCAAAGTGTCTTCTTCAGAGACTTTGGACTTTGGGCGTCTCGTGGGACGAGCCGCTGTTTGGCTCTCCATTGGATGATTGGCTCGAGTTGTTTTCATCGATTAAGGAAGTCAATCGGATTGCCTTGCCTCGTCGAATATTGCCCCCCGGGCAATATCGAGCCAGCCTGCATGGCTTTTGTGACGCGTCGGAGCGAGGCTACGCCGCGTCAGTCTATATGCGGACAGTTGACGCCGATGGCCGGGTCAATGTCTCGCTTTTGTTAGGGAAGAGCAAGGTCGCCCCCATCAGGACTAGGCTGACTATTCCCAAGCTTGAGTTGAGTGGAGCTCAACTTCTTTCTAAATTGTTGCATCACGTTGCCAGTGAGCTGGCGGCCACGGTCGAGATACGGGACATCTTCGCCTGGTCGGATAGCCAGGTCGCGCTTGCATGGTTGCGCGCGGCCCCACATACCTTGGAGGTTTTTGTTGGGAAACAGGGTTTCCCCAAATCCAGAATATATCGGAATTGATATAACATGGAGACATGTGCCGGGAGAGCTTAACCCAGCGGACTGTGCTTCCCGAGGTTGTACGGCACCAGAATTGGTGTCACACCCGCTCTGGTGGGGTCCAGAGTGGCTGATGGGATCAGAAACTTCTTGGCCTGTCTGTCAGACAGATGTTACTTCTTTGAGTTTGACTGGGCTCCGTGTACATGCTGTAGTCGCTGAGACGACGTCGGAGCCGGATTGGCTACTTGCTCGGTATAGCAGCTTGGATAAGCTTCTGGGTGTCACCAGTTGGATTAAGCGTTTCATACATAATTGTAGAAACCCACAGGCAAAGCGGTTGGAGCCGATTGCAGGTGCAGAAGAGCGTCGGAGCGCATTGTTGCATTGGGTCCGTGTCGTGCAGACCGGACGGTTTGAGTCAGAGCTTCGTATTTTGCGCGACGGACGCGCTAAGTTGAAGGGCGCGGTCGCTCGTTTGAACCCGTACATCGACTCGGATGGGCTTCTTCGGGTTGGAGGCAGGCTCCGGAAGGCGGATCTTCCATATGAGACTCGCCATCCTCTGTTGTTGCCCAAGGGCGGACCCTTGGTGCAGCTTTTGGTGTCTGATCGACACATTCGTAACGCCCATGCTGGGTGCAATGCTTTGTTGGCTATTTTGCAACGCGAATTTTGGATATTGTCTGCCCGAAGAGCAATCCGTAGTGTTCTGTTTCGATGTATTGCATGTTATAGGTTGAAGGCATCCACGATGCAACCACAGATGGGTGATTTGCCCGCTGATCGAATCCGACCTTCGAGACCGTTTGACGGCGTTGGAACCGATTTTGCCGGTCCCTTTTCGATCAAGGCTTCTCCCTTTCGTAATGCCCGTATTGTGAAGGGCTATTTGTGTGTATTTGTTTGTTTGGCCACCAAGGCTGTCCATTTGGAGGTGGTATCGGCTCTGACTACGGAGGCCTTCGTCGCCGCGTTGGATCGCTTTGTTTCGCGTCGAGGTCTACCTTCCCTTATTAGGTCTGATAATGGCACAAACTATAAAGGAACTGTAAATTATCTTAAGGATGTTTCTGTGTTTATTGATAAAAATTGTACTAGTTTAAGTCAAATTGCTGCCCAAAGGGGAATAACCTGGAAGTTTAGTCCCCCAAGTTGCCCCCATTGGGGAGGGATTTTTGAAGCGGCTGTGAAATCCGCAAAGACCCACCTCCGCCGCATTATCGGAGAAACGGCTCTAACCTTTGAAGAGCTGGCCACAGTGTTTTGTAAAGTTGAGGCGGTCCTCAACTCTCGTCCTCTCTGTCCGCTATCTCCAGATCCAAATGACTTGGAAGCTCTCACCCCTGGTCATTTTTTGGTGGGAGGGCCGTTGAATGCCCTGCCCGAATACCCGTGGAAGGATGAACGCGTATATCGGTTGTCGCGTTTTCAAATGTTGCAGCAAATGAGCCAGGACTTTTGGCGTCGCTGGTCGCTTGAATATTTGCATTTGCTGCAGCAAAGAGTGAAGTGGACAGACAGGACTGAGCCTCCCAGGGAGGGTGATTTAGTATTGTTAAAAGAGGCAAATTTGCCCTCATTGCTTTGGCGACGAGCTCGCATATTACGTTTGATTCTTGGCGGAGATGGCACTCCGCGTGTGGCTGAGGTGTTGGTCGACGGTTCGATTTTAAGGAGAGGTGTGACCTCTCTCGCCCGCCTTCCCGTAGAGTAAGCTAGCGGTCTGCTTCTCAGACCGGGACGGGGGATGTTTGTAATATATTGGGTAAAACTAAACGCAGGCGTTTCGCATTGCTGCCGCCCGAGGGCGTTCGGGGTCTACACTCTGCTCGTGCGAATGGCTCGCGGACAGTCGCCATTGCATTCTGCCCTATGCGATATCGGTTTGATTTTTAATACGCGAGAGGGCCCGCGTTCTTTGATTGCTAATTAACTTGAGTTGTATTTGTGAATTTCCTGTTTGTTAAATAACTATTGAACTTTGTGTTTGTGTACCCGTCATGGTGACTTTTTCTTGTGAGAGGTGAAACGTGGCTGGCGGTTCACATCTGGCTGTTCCCGAGTGAAACTACGGGAAGAAATCTATTTATTTGTCCTGGGGAATTGAGATCTCAAGGGTTAGGTAGGGTGATTAGGAATTCCCCCTTCCCGAAGATACTCAAGTTTGGATCCGAAGAGAAAGAAGATTTAGCTTGGTAAGTGTTTTTTAAGTGTAATTAATTTATAGGTTAGGTTATCATATAGGGCCCTGTAGCTCCCTTCATAAGCTACGGTGGTAGCAGACTGCGTTAAGTTATTTAGGTTTTAGTCGGGCAAACGTGGTGCCGCGTGGAGATTTTTTCCCGGTACTTATTTTTACCGGTGGTTTTTTCCCGGTGAAGTTCCGGTACAGAATTCTTCCCGCCGCTTCGTTTGTCCGGATTCGCTCTGCGCACATTTTCTGGCAGCAGAGCGTAATTGCTCTGCACAACGTATTTGTTTGTTTATAAACTCTATTGCAAATACACATAAGAAAAATACAAAAGATAGCGAAAAAAAAGAGAAGCGTACAATGGCGGACTTATCCCAGAAATTTCTTCAATTATTTATTTGGATCTAAAGTGATTTATTGATAAACTAGTGATGCGCCCCAGCTTCGCACGGTATGTATTATGCTCATAAACCATCCAGAAAGAATTATCTACATGATAGTGAAAACTACATCACTGCATGTTGGGTTTACTTATAATGCTTGGCAGTACAACATGCAGTGAGAAGAATTTTTTTCAAATGATAATGCTTTTTTCTATGTCTATGGTACCTACAAAGCGGTCTTAGTGAACGCTTGCTCCAGAACTGTGATTAATAAACGTTTGTACCAAAAATGTGATCTGAAAAATTAGTACTTGTTCTTCCCTCTATGCAGAATCTTTTTCGAATCCACATCAGCTATGTAAAAGGACTTCTATGTAAGTATCATCTCACAGACATAAGAATAGTCGCCCAGTTAGTAAATAATTATTAACAACTGGTAGACTATTTATAAGTAATTGCACATTTATTTTAACAAATGCATACAGCACGTGTTACGTGTCACTTTGACAATGTAATTCATAACCCTATAAAAATTCTGAATACAAAAATTGAGGATCGAAGCATTTTTCAAGGGTTCAGAACAATTATACAAAAAAAAGTATATGAGTCGCGTATTCACGAACAAACATACAGGCGTCTAAAACTGTCAACTGTCATTTTATATTATAAATATTCCGCACCACTCCAAATGCTTTGCATTTCATTGTGTATTCGTTTGTGCGCGCGTCACGTATCATTTGAAAATTTGGTTCTGACACGCCATTATTGTCGGGAATTCTTTAATAGGTAGTGATAGATTCGTTTTTTTTTATTTATAAGATGAGTGTTTACATATCTTTGCAAAGGCAAAATAAAAGGTACGTTTTATGTACGTTGTACTAAAAATTTGAAGAAAAAATAAATACTATTCATGACACCGAGATTGCTGTCGCCTATTCTTGCATACTCATATTTTGATTTTTTTAGCAATTCCCCAAATTCGTCTTCGCCGATATGCTCGAATTTCCCGGAGGGTAGCTGGGGGTGTGATCGCCACAGATTGCCAATAAAACAGATTATCGAATTACACGCACTCATTCCACGCGACCCAGCCCTCGCCCCTCGCACGAGACGCAATTTCTTGTTATCTACTTAGCTGTGGGGATGCTCTGGTACTCTTGATTTTTTAAAGACAAACATACATTACCTACATGACTGTTGCCTGAATTACAAAGGACTGAACACTTGAGTGAGACACAAAATATAGAAGCGGGGGCAGTGAAGAACTTCCAAATACAAAACAATTTTAAATAACGACGTCCACTGTCTAGCTCATCCCATAAGATTGGCTACATAAGCCACATGCGAGCTCACGAAGCTCTTAATTTTTGAAGTGGTCGCCATGACCGAAATCGGTCGGACACACACATCAGCTCATCCCCCAATGTGATGTGTGCGAGTGAGTATATTTGTTACTCAATCAAGCAAAATCTACTGGACGGACCACAATGGATTTCACTGAAATCTTATATGACTTTGACATGGCCTACGCTGATACGTAAATTGTCAATACTTTTGCTCTATATTGCGAATAAATCTAGTTTTTCACCCCGATACACCTACATAAAATGCTGATACAAACAAATGTTAGCGATGGGGTGCAAAATGGTAAATGGTTGGAATAATAATGTTAGACGTTGATTCTGGCTGTACCTATATGGAAACAATCAGGAGGAAAAGGGAAACAAAAACCAATTTTTAAATGTTGCATTTTTGAACATTTTCCCGTTATAAAAGGGGAATCACTATGGGGTATATCCCATTGGCCTAGAATCATGAAATTTGGCAAGAAGCAAGGTACTTATATTATACAGGAATAAATATATTAGGCAGTATTTATACAGGAAAAAATCTGAAACTATAAATATGTGAACGGAACTCTCGTTGTGCGAGTATGACTCGCATTTGGCCAGTTTTTATCAAAAGTAATGATTATATCTTTTTGTTTTGCTTTTCACCAATGAATGAACTGAGCGACACAAGAGGAAGTTTTAGTGAAGCCACGGGAAAATTATATTCATTCATTGAAATCAAAATATTACATAACTTCTTCAGCCACTCCACACGGCTTCTCAGTTATTTCTCCAAAAAGTGAATTCAAACGGTGGCCGGAGACGGAGGACGATTAAAGAACTCCTCAGGGGTCCTCTCAGCGATCCTCAGGGGGGCGAGGGGGGAGGGGGGGCACGGTTACGTGAAGGGTGCTCCACGGTGAGCACTCTTTGGAAAATCGCAAATCGCCGCCTGCGGTGGAACCACGGACTAAGAAAGGAGGCAGGGAAAATTTCTTGAGCAATCTCATTATTCTACTCATGCAACACAGAGCCTAGGAAATCTATGTTAGTGTCATTATTTACAAGACTCCATTGTGGTTCGCGTTAGTGTATTTTTTCTTTGATTGTGGCGCATTCGAATTATTTACGTCAATATCTTATGCTCAAAAATAAAGTAACCTAAATTGTTCTTCTGATTGTTTATGTTACATTTACATTGTACATTTAGTATTTTTGACTGAAATGGATAGAGGGACACTTAAAAAGAATAATAGAAAGCAAAAAAAAAATTTTTGGAATTTTTTGCCTGTCTGTCTGTCCGTCTGTCTGTATGTATGTACGCGTTTCACGCAAAAACTACTGAACGGATTTATGTGAAACTTTTTTGTTGTATAGTTATTAAGCCTGGGCTACATATAGGTTATAATTGATTTTGAAAACTGGAACACCTGATGAAGAACCTTAACAGAACAGCTAAACTATAAGAAATATGGAAATGGTACCTTTGCAAAAGTTTATCAATCTGACGAGCATTTTCTGCTGACGTGTAAAAATCGAAGATCAGGATCACCTGTTGAAGAATTCCAAGAGACCAGCTACACTATTAGATATATGGAAATGGCGCCTTAGCAAAAGTCGTTTAACCTGATAAGCATTTTCTGCTGACGTATAAAAATTGAAGATTATGGAACATCTGATGAAGAACTCCAAGAGACCAGCTACTCTATAAAATAAATGGAAATGGGGCTTTAGCAAAAGTCGTTCAACCTTATGAGCATTTTCTACTGACGTATAAATAGACAGGACACGGGATAGGATATAGAGGGACAAAATTGTAGACAACGAGCAGACGAAGATCGTTTATAATGAAATGTCACTTTTGATTCATTTTAACACCGCGACTGTACTACGTACCTAATATATTCCCGCGGGATACGGGATAACCAAATGGCTGAAATTTTGAGTACTGGAGTTTGGTTACTACAGTTTGGAACCCAAAAAGATTTTTCATCTAAGCGAAACTCACGCGGGCGAAGCCGCGAGCAACAGTTAGTGAGGTACTAAAATTAAATTAAAATGAAATACGACCTATGAATAACGACCTGAAACAATTTTTGTTAGCTCTTGTTTTGTTAAAAACCCCTTCGATGATCGAATTGTGTAATAAAGGAATCGTAAGTTGAGTAATTTTAAATTTAAAAGAAATATAAATTTAATTAGACTTATGTAAAGTATGGAAATGCTACATGATGGATTTATTTAAATAAAAACTCAACTTTCGTAGATCTGGGACATCGGAGAGCCATCGTCGTTCGATTGTCAACTCTTTACCGGGCCCTTAGCTTCCTCCACTCCCGCGATTGGCTTTTATTTTTATCACGACGAACTTAGTTAAATACCAGTTAACAATTCAATTGAAAATTAAATTCCATGCAGTTTTTAGCATTGACTAGCTCTTTCTATTACTACGTACTGTGGAATTTCAGGATAGCCAGATATCGAAGAAATTTTGATTGATTATTTGATTTTTGATTGATTGATTGTCAATATAATAATATTGACAATCAATGCAAAAAAAAATCTGTTTAAGCTTTGGTGTAAGAAGAGAAAGAGAATTTTCAGTGACACTGAAATTAAAAAAGTTCACTTAAATATCGGTCTGTCTCCTACTGAATAAATATTACCTTTCCAAAACAACGATGACGGAGAAATTTATTGTTGAATTTAATTAGACTATTATAATAAAAGAACCTTCAATCCTTTATCATGCACGTCAACGAAACCTTTGATTGCTCGACACATCGCGATTCTGAATGAAATTTGCCAGTCATTCTTCTCTCTGATACAAATTTAGAAAAAATAATAGATACGATTGTGGTGAAGACAATGTGGCATTGTTAGTTTTTACGCCTGTGCCCACAGAAAGTGGATTAGACGAGTTCGCCATTGTGTTGGAGAGAGCGTTCAATAACCGTTTTTGCAGTTTCCGCGGATTTGAAGCGCTTTCTAGTCGCTTAAATTGATAAATTGAGCATCTTAAATCACTTTGTGTAGACTTCTATAATGCATCATTAAAAATTAAACTGTTTCCAACAAATATATTCATATTGACATCAAATTCACATCATCAGTTGTTTTAAGTCAGATTACGACATAGAAAAACAGTCAATAAAACGCAGGAAAAAAACACAAAACAATATTTTGTAAGTCCTGGTCAGCTTATGAGCTAGCAAAAATGAATTCATTTCCCTAGCAGCTATGTGATTCATAGGAAAAGCTTATAGGCCTTACTTAACACACCTACTTTTTTTACTGTTAAAAAGTTTCACAAATCATAGACCGATTTTTCGAAAAATATACTTTGTTTTGTTTGGAAAGGTACTATTGTACATCCATATGATCCGTATTCACGTTGAATCTATACTATTTTGTTACATCTCCGAATTGATCAATACAACAACTATCAAAATAGACTGCAGATGTCAAACACAATATTATCGGAGTAAACATGAGACTGACAAACAGAAATAGCAAATCGGTAACCGAAGGCGTGCCTGGCTCTTTTTGTTGTCCTTAGCTGACGTGTTAAACACGACACTCTTGTTTGCTGCAGTGCTGGCAGTGGGCGTCACGTGTCACCACTAGTCACAATACAGTTAGGAGAAAAGATTAAAAACAGATATATGGTACCTACGCATTATTGCTTGTTGTCATATTTATTTTTAGTGCTAAGGACATAGGCCAGAAAGTATAATCAAGACTAGACAAACTGAATTTGATTGCTAAATCATACATTTTTATAGCCATTGAAGACTTGTATTTAAAATAAAGTACCTACATATTTATTCTCTTTCAAATTCTTTTATAAGTAGAGGCCTGTCTTGTTTTTGTTTGTCTGTCAACATTTTTGATGTTTTGCTGGTGTCATAATTCTGCGGGCGCTGACTGTGGCTGTGATCATAGACTTATGAAAAATACTTTAAAAAGGACAATGCAACTACCTGGTCTTAAAAATAGAAATGTTGTTTCAAAAACCTATATCACTTAGACCTAGATGTTGTTGTAACTAGTAACATTTATTATCGGATCAATATCTGACCTGGAGATAATAGGATTAGGCCCATATTATATCTTTATAGGTAGGGTAGATCCAAACTCTGAAATTAAATTGTATACACGTACAGTCTGTCTATTAAGTCCTGAAATTAAATGATGGCGCCACTGATGTGCATGTAGCAACCCTATATAGTGTGACCAAAATAATTTTGATACTAGCAGTTCGTTCAGGTAAAGCGAGCTAATAAATAAAACACATTATTCAGTTATATTGTTTCCGTTTTATTTACAGTAGGTACCTTGCTTATGAAAAATTTTAACATTTTTAATTTAACCAGAATAATGTTTTTAATAATGTTTGTTGCAATGGCTCAGGATAGGAAATGTTGGCGTATACAAAAGGAGGCTTATACCCAGCAGTGTGTCATGGAAGGCTGACGATGATGATGAATGTTTTATAGTTAAAATACTAAGGTTGATCACTTTCACTCATCATCGGAGTCCAAATATTCAACAACAAGAAACGTTTCGTTGCCGCTTTCATCAGCGGCACTGTCATCACTACAGCTGCTGTCACCACTGCTGCTATCATCGCCTAAGCGAACAATCAATTCGTCTATATCTAGATACAGGTAACGTCCTCGCTCATAGTACTCTTTTTTGAGCGTCTCAATGTAATGGCAGCAGTTTTTCCATATTCAGATGTGATGCTGTAGAAGGCCTCTTCAACAAGTTGCTTCGTCGACTATGGGCCTAACTGTACTCTTTGGTTTTCCTAAAAAAAGGAATAAAAATTGTAACAGAATAGAAACAATAACTTATTCACAAGAAACAAATAATTCAAATTCAAAATTGATAGAAAACCCGAATAGACTGAGATGTACCATCATAATGTATCAAAAATTTATGATCATACTATAATATGACCTATTTACAATTTTAGTCTAACCTAAAAGTGTACGATGTAAACAATACCTTTTTTCTTTTAAAAATTGTAAATTCAGTATATTTGTAACTTCAGGTTGATAAAAAACAAACAATAACACGGTTACATACCCAAAATATATGTTGTTCTCCCATAAATATCATCGAAATCTCACAAAATTCGTCCATCCTTGCACTCCGCAAAACATTGCTGGAAAACTTAAAAAATCAATTCCCGCGTGCGACTCCGATTTACTTTACTCATTTTTTAAACTTTTCTGCGTAGTTTGGTCTTAATTTATTGCAGTTTAATCAAAACAATAAAAATACAAACGAAAAACAATTCAATATTGTTGACAGCATTGACAGCTGATGTGCATACGTTTGGTGTTGCCAGACACATCATCAATGTTAGTTCCTCGAACTTTAATGTCAGGACTTTATAGACAAGCTGTATGTACGGACATCCATGCGATTAACTAACACAGCGAACTTCACCTTTTTTTAGACAAATAAATAGTCTTGTGAGTTAAGTATCCAAAACATATTTTTTGTTACTATTATTATAAACCATACACCACTTAAAATTACTTCATAAATGAGTCCTAACTAATATTATAAATGCGAAAGTAAGTTTGTTTGTTTGTATGTTTATTTGTAACCTCTTCACGCTTTATCTACTGAACCAATCTTCCTGAAATTCCGCGTACACATAGAAGTACTGAGAAGGACATAGGGAAAATGCACTGTTCCCGTGAGAAATTCACGCGGGCGAAGCCGTGAGCAAAAACTAGTTAATATATAAACTGCAAAACGTCTGCTGTACGATCATTGGTTCCACTAATTAAACTTTTTAGCATACATAGTACCTAAATATATATATTTTTATTGTTTAAAAAAAAGCACATCTTAAAAAAAAAAAAGTAAATTTCGATATTTTAAATTCCTTTTTCATGATGACTGTAATAATATATGTTGTTATTATTATTAATTATTGTAACTCTAAATAGCGTGTTATTCGTAGTGTTCAACTTTCGTTTTTTATGTTGTTTTTTATCTGTGAGGACCTTTAAGTGGCTCCTTTGCTAGCTATTCTATTTATACATTTAAGACTAAAATTGTAGCTGTTGGTCTTCCTATAAAAATAAAATAAAATAAATAAAATAAAAATAAATTGTACTTACATAAAACAGAATATAAACCCGAATTTCTTCACAAATCTCAGGTTACCTGAAAAAAAAACATATTTAGGAAAAATGTTGAAATCAATTCTCAAATTCTTCAAATACTAAGGTCCACGGAGGTGCCATTAATCCATTGTTGGAAGATCAAACGACTCCTCAAAGCTGAGGAACCTCGTCACTTGTTGTCCTCACAATGGCAGGGATGCACTGACCGCAATGGTACACTTCTTGGCAAAATAAGTTCTCAATGTATTATATCTATAGGTAGGTAAGGTAGTGTAGAACAAATAAATAGAGACATTACAGGCTTTCCAAATCGAGTAGTTAGTAGTTGAGAATAATTGTTATAATTCAATAATGTTACGATGAAATACATCTTAAATAAACATACTTTACGATTATCAGTATAATTTGTATAAAATTACTGTAAATATGAAGATGAGCTATAATCTATATGTTGCCCAGGCTTAATAGCTATACAACAAAAAAGTTTCATTAAAATCGGTTCAGTACTTTCGGAGATTAGCGTGATCATACATACAGACAGGCAGAGAAGAAATTCCAAAAAAAAAATTTTGCTATTTATTATTCTTTTTAAGTGTCCCTCTATTCATTTCAGTCAAAAATACTAAATGTACAGACAAAATATTTTTACTGTTTTATTATATGTATAGATTATATGTATAGATAATATGTATAGATAATGGTTACTGCACCCTACATTTTTCACTTATATCTCCTTCTACCTAAAGGTTGGCTGGAAGAAATTGCATTTGCGACAGCCTTTGCGCTCATTTATGTATTTACTTTTTGTTACTACTTTGTATGTTCTTTTCTGTAAATGGTGCAATCAAGTGTTGATCTATCCATCAACATATATTCTGACATTATTTTGTTACCGGTGTCTGAGGCTAATATTGAAAAAATCAGAAAAGTATGCCTCCCTTTTTATGAGTAATGCTCTTGTCAGTGTCATTACGTAGAATGAACCACATGTGACTTTCTGAGCTATGTTAATGGAGTGATTTTGTTTGCCTTTAGCCTTATCCACACACACTAGTTAATAAATCGTCAACTATGTTTCCTCACGATGTTTTTTCCTACCTATATACCTAGATTAATATTTCAACCAATTCCATTGTGTACCTTACTTTGCCCAGTGGTGTACGGTACAGTATTATTCCCCGCTACCACATTGTACCGGGATTGGAGTGGATCTCCTCATTTCCATTTCCATATTATTTTGTTTCCTCCCCCTCCCCCCGAAGCCCTACCCTCCACCCACCTAACGAAGCTGGCGAGATCAAAGCGATATTTTCACTCGGCGATATTGAAACGGCCTTTGGAATTGGACGTCGTCATTACGTCGTTGTATAATTTATGTTCTGCTTATGTATTCTGGGTACATAAGCGGCGTCATAGCGGTTTTAATGAGAGGTATATAATGGCGAGAAGTAAGGCTGCGGCCTCAGTAGTGAGGCGTTGATGTCTTTTGTATATTGGAAAGCTGAAAAGAACTTTTCCCTAGAGGTATATAATTATATTTTATTTTAAAAAGTCTTGTAGGTGAGCTACTTACTTTCTCTCGTACAATGTATGTTCAAATGTTCCTGCTCTATGTATAAGATTCTAACTCTTCTTGTGCTACGAACCCATCCTTGTCTCGTTTCTTTGATTTTGCAGTCAAATCAACAAAATTACAGAAATATTTGAAAAAATATGTGTTGTGCAACAGGCGTCTAAGTTTCGATATGTCAAAGTCGTAAGTTGAAGGCAGCATTATCGCAACATGTAACATTCCATTTACTCGATTTACATAGAATCCATTTACTTACAGACAAAACAAACAAACGCCCTCTTTGCATCCAATAATTTAAAGAGAAACACGTTATTTTTTTTTCATACATCCACGCAATCACTCGCCTCCCCCAGCATTAACGGATATTGCCACTACCCCGCCATTCTGCAATAACTACTTGCACTAATGTCATTGTTTTGGGCCAGTGCGGGGGTGGGGCGCGGCGCTGCGGGGGGAGGTCGTTACGGAGAGGAACTACGTCGTTAGGTAAGACAATGAGGCTATGTGCTAGGTTTATGTAGTCTAGAAACAATGGATTGCTTTAACTGGCAGATATGGTTTCATGTAAATAAAAATTTAACGATATGACCATATAATTTTCCTGAAAATCTATCGTATATTGCCATATAAATTGTTATAAGGATAAAATGAGTAAGTTATGCAGAATTTTATCCTTCATCAGTAAATCTTTTTAATGCGAGGCATAAGTAGTTTCGTTGCATTTAGTACCGCGTCAAGAAAAAGGAAAATACGATTACGTTGCCTGCAGATATTTGTCATAAAAACGGCATTTAGTTATATATGTATATATCTTTTCTGCGAACAGTATACCTCGCGGACGAAGCTCTGTCTTCTCACCGTAGCGCTACAACACGCACTTCACCATTTTTCCCCATTTCCCCCTTTCTGGATCTATTTTTACAACAACCTGTGAAGAATCCGACGTACAATGTTTCCCCTAAATCTCATTTATCCTTCGAGCGAAAAGGACTTACGCGCACGGCAGTCCGTGTTGCTCTATGGATTTATCCGTTTATAAATAATGCTACAGAAATTTCCCCCTTTTTGCCCCCATTTTCCCTCCAATCAAAAAAAAGCTCTCAAATGTTCAAACTTATAAACACGTACGTTTACTTGTAATGTTTCACCATTTTTTTATTTCACTAAATACAGTGTTTACATAAAAGTTCTTGCTCATATTTCAGCTATTTTCTGCATTGTTCTTCAAAAAGCCCTATAACGTAGCCTCTCACAAGAATAAAGTCCTATTAGTCTCATTCATGAAATGCAAATAAAACTTTTTTAAATGTAAATAAACATTCAAGATTTTAGTGTAATATGAAAACCTTCGAATCTCCAGAGACACCACCGGCATGTAAAGAAGTAGGGGGGGATGGGGGAGGACTTCGTTAGCAAATGCATTTCGTAATGAGCGTTTTGTGCCGAATGTAAAAATATAGAAAATGCATCCGCGACGAATGGCCCACGGGCCGCGTTTACACCGATGTCGGTTCAGATAATACGAATTATTGTAACTATTGTATGTATATTACGTAGTAATAGAGTAAGGAGTGAACTCTATGAATATTACTACGTAAGTTTGTTCCCTTCTTCTTTTAAGTTTGTTCACTCCCTTTTAGTTTCGTCATGTCTGTCCGTCTGTCCGAGGCTTTGCTCAGATACTATAAGTACTAGAAAACTGTAATTTGGTGTAGATATACGGATAGATCTACACCAATTTACACAATCTAAATCTAATACTCGCAAAATCTTCGGAATAGAAAAATACCGAAAATAGCTCATAGCGTACTTTTTATCCCGAAATTCCTACGCCAGCGGAGCACAGCGAGTATATACACTATATTTTTCAGCAGATATAATTTAATATTTACATGAATGACCAGCCTTCTCTACCAAACACAATCAGGTTCCTGTACGCCGACGATCTGGCACTTACTTCCGAGCTCAGTCTTTTGAAGAGGTTGAAAGGAATCTCACGGGGGCACTCAATGTATTGAGTTCCTATTACGAGGAGAATTCCTTGAGACCGAACCCTTTAAAGACGCAATCTTGCGCATTCCATCTGCGTAATCGAGAGGCCCGGAGGCCTCTTTCTGTCCAAAACATCCAAATCGCTCACTGCTCCACTCCCAGGTAACTCGGTATCACCTTGGACCGATCACTGTGTTTTAAGCAGCACTGCCTTAACACCAAACAGAAAGTGGGTACTCGAAACAATCTAGGTACTGCGCCAATTAACGTCCACCAATTGGGGAGCCTCGCCACAAGTCCTGCGTACGACTGGATTGGTTCTTTGGTTTTCGGCAGGCGAATATGCTAGCCCACTCTGGAGCCGATCAGCGCACACTCAGCTGGTGGATACAGCTCTAGATGACACCAGCCGGATTATTACAGGCTATTTCAAACCAACCCCTGTGGAAAAGCTGTATCCGTTAGCTGGTCAATACCAGCTAACGGATACAGCTTTTCTACAGGGATGTCCGTAGGGATGTGGCTGCCTCCATTGAAATGGTCAAAAGGGTAACCGACACCCGCTTCACGACCATGTGCCGGTTACCCAGAGACTGAAGAGCAGCCACAGCTTTATAAGGAAGTGCTGCCTCTGATTGGTGAAGCCTCGCAGTCTCGGATTGGCTTGTGGTGGGAGAGATATCCCGTAGCGTCACCCAACCCGCTATCAGAGCACCTCCTCCCTTAATCTGGTCTACCATGGCCGACATGGAAGTCTATAAACAGACTCCGGACACAAGTCGGCCGAAGCAAAGAAAATATGTCCAGGTGGTGATATAGCTCAGAAACCGCCTATTTGTGTGGTGCCTCTCTCCAAACTATGGCACATTTAATGTCTTGCCCAGCGTGCCCTACTACCTGTACTCTTAAAGACCTGAATGACGCAACAGATAATGCTGTATCTGTGGCGTCACATTGGTCCTCACAAATTTGACGCTCCGAGTCAACACGCTAAGAAGAAGAAGAAGCAGATGCAATATTTATTACCGTTTTTAAATACGAGATTGTTTATGAGTCGGTTTCTCAACTGTCGTCGTCCATCTCCACAACAACGGTGTGACTTCGCTCGCTCGCCCTCATCTTGATAATGAGCGCAGTAATCAACGCACCCCTCCCCCTCCACCCACCCCCCTATACCTCAGCACCCCCGCTCACTCCCACACTCGCCATTTACAGCGACGCATGCACTCGTTATTATGCACTATGCATTACATGAGGCGTGCGCCGATTGGACCGGAAGAATGCTGAGAGCATTTAATATACTTTCAAGCTGTTTTTACGTTATGATATTTTTGTTATGTAATTTGAGCACCAACAGTTATGTGCCGTATGTTTTACAAATAACTTAAATTTATTGATATGTTACTTAGAACGAACAAAGTAACTCTATTCGTTCATAGTATTGGGTTGTATATCAATTATACAGCTAAGTATATATTTTAGATTTCAATAGTGTAAATTTCAAAGCAGCTAACTGGTAAATTTATATTATAGCTTTGGCTTTTTATTCCAATAAAAAAACATGGGGAAGGTAATTACCTTATTTGGCCAAATGTACTCGTATGCATAAAAATCGTAGCTTCTACGAAATTTCGTAGACGTGCTACGACTCTACGGAGAAAATCAGAAGCGTTTTTGGTTCATTCATTTTGGAGGGATTTTAATGGATTACCTCTTGACATGTGATTTTTGTTTTCTTCTCCAAGGGCTGCGAGGCGATGGGGCATTCGTCCAGGCAGGATTTGGCACTCATTCACTCCACACGTTTTGTTTTTAGTTTAATATTTGATTAATATATGATTATTTTATATATTTGTGTGTGCACGCATTCGTACTGTCGAAAGCCAGTCTTCACAACTAACTTCACTTTTTGACATGTAGCGGATGACAGTTCTTTTTTTTTTAGGTGAGCTAAAGGAAATAAGTGGGAAAGGTACCATTTGAATTAGGTAAACAATGACAAATGGCGCAACCACATTTATTTGAGACAACGATTTATTGATGATTTTCATACATAGTTAAGTAGCCATAGTTTACAATAGTTCACTATTAAACAAACAAACAAATTTAAAAAAAGAGTTTATTGCAATTTATTAAAATTACTAGCTGTTACCCGCGGCTTCGCCCGCGTGAATAACGCTTAGATGAAAATCTGTTTGTGTTCCAAACTGTAGTAACTCCCCAGTACTCAAAATTTCAGCCATTTGTTGGGAATATATGTTGATGAACGGGAACAGATGTTCCAGATCTTCAATATTTATACGATACGTCAGTAGAAAATGCTCATCAGGTTGAACGACTTTTGCTAAGGCGCCATTTCCATATATGTAATAGTGTAGCTGGTCTCTTGGAGTTCTTCATCAGATGATCCTGATCTTCGATTTCTATACATCAGCAGAAAATGCTCATCAGGTTGATAAACTTTTGTTAAGATACCATTTCCGTTTCACTTATAGTTTAGCTGTTCTCTTATGGTTTTTCATCAGGTGTTCCAATTTTCAAAATCAATTATAGCCTATATGTTGCCCAGGCTTAATAGCTATACAACAAAAAAAGTTTAATTTAAATCCGTCCAGTAGTTTTTGCGTGAAACGCGTACATACATACAGACAGACAGACAGACAGACAGACAAGAAATTCCAAAAAAATATTTTTGCTTTCTATTATTCTTTTTAGATGTCCCTCTATCCATTTCAGTCAAAAATACTAAATGTACAGACAAAATATTTTTACTGTTTTATTATATGTATAGATTAAATGAGAACTTACAGATAATGAGACAACTCGGTCTCCAAGCAATATTCATAATTTCTTTTAAATTGAATTATTTAAAACACTACAAAATGTTAATATTATATTAAAATGCACAAAACAATCTCAAAACTTTAATCTAAACTCAAACAAGGATAGATGTAACATCTATATCTATATGGTTGAATCGCAGGGGGAATCAAACATATTTCAAAGAACGTTATCGAGAATTCAATTGGATTTAAAAAGTGTAAGTTGCAGGTCTAACAAGCGAGGCCGCACAATGCGCCCGCAGCAGGCCGCCCAACTTCAGGGCTGCATCAATAATTCATGAGCCTTTTTGTATGTATATTGTATACATTCAAATGAGACATAACTTAGCTTTGCGAGCTGGGGACAGGGTTAGAGTAACTTGTGCTAGAGCTGTGGCTTTCTTATGCGAATATTAACAATTGTGTTTATTTGCTTGCGTTATTTATTTAACTTTTTGTGCACGAATACGATAGTAATGGCACGTTATGTACAGTAATGTATTGTAGTATTATACATTTATAATAACTACGAAAGTTTGGATATTTATATTATAAGTAAGCCGCGTCTCAAACTCAAAATACTTTATTTGCTTAAATGTCAATTGCAGAACATATTTTTATGTAGCAAAAAGGCTCGCTTTCCTTTGAAAGGGCTTGGATTAACTTATATGGCGCTTCTAGTATTTATTTGTTCATTTGTACACAAGACAGAACCACAGAAGTAAATTTTTTTTTAAATATAAGCAGAAGGAACACAAATTTCACACACACACTGATAATATTTGACAATATTTGCATCCTGTTCATGATAAGGACTGTCACATAACTCTGTCCCTTTCCTTCCTTAGCATTGCAATGTATTGCAACACGAACCACTACACTGAAAGATTTATCTTACAAGCCGGATTTTTCATGCGAAATGATCCTTAACTGTCATGTTTGTTGTGTTGTCACAGTTGACATAAATATTTAAAATTATTTTTTACTGTTTTGTGCTTTTAAACTCAATAGAAATGATAAAATGCAACGTGTACAATGTGTGGAAGTGTTTCATAAAAATATATTCGTGGAATATCGTTCCTTCGGTAAGCAATACATGTTTTTTTGACGTGCCCAATGATAATATACAATTTCGTGTTATTTTTGAAACAATAATCATTATTAGACTTTTGAATGCTATTTATCAGCAATATCATTATTTATTTTATAAAGTAGTGTATTAATTATAACCATTTCATAAGAAATACTACAAGTAATTTAATAATTTCGTAAATAGCATAGATCATTTGACAGATCCAGTTTTGTTTACTATGGCTGGGCCGAATCAAGGCAAATATACGAATTTAGTACCTATTTTATAAAAATCTCAGGAATTCTTTCTTGAAGATTAAAATGCATATTTAATAAAAATACTGACCGTGAATTTTATTTCAGGACAAGGAAAATATGCCAGAAAATAATACCTCAAGAAAGAGAACTGTTATGGGGAGTATTTCTCTTACGTACTACGAGTACCAGGACAGTGAATGGACGCCAGCAACCATCAACATCATTGCAATGTTTCATTGCACGTGATTTTAAATAATTTTAAATAAAATTTTATTTATTTAATGACTAGTATTTTTTCCCAAAAGGGATAGAATTTCCCATTGTAAAAAGCTGATGCAGATCCGTCCGCATACCGCGCACGGCTTAAGATTCAGCGTCTCAAAATTTTTGGTTTTGCTACACTGTACCGAATATAATTAATTATCTTAGATCCGACCCTGTATTCTGTCGTTGTGTGAATAATAATCTTAGTGTGTGTTTTTGCCATGCAATTTCAAATGACATGTTCAGTCTGCTTACTATTATTATATGTCTGTGGACAGAACACATTCAAAAACATTAAACACTAAATGGTCTAGATCATAACTCGAAAAAACGCATGCCTACAAAGATCACTTATTGATTGGTTGTTGTTGATTGAAAAGGTGATTTTTTTTATAACATAGGACGGCAAATGAACAAGCATGTCACCTGATGGTAAGCGATCACCGCTGCCCATGGACACTGGCCTCCCTCTGGCCTAAAGAAGATGAGATCCACTACTCACCTCAGCCTCGAATTTAAAATCAAATAAATCACGTTTCAAGTTTTAAAGCTTGGAATTTATATTTTTCGTGCGCTCTACAATCAAATAGTTACTCTTACATTTACGGTTATTGAGTTATCAACTTGGAATATGTTGGCACTCAATATGTTTATCAAAGTTACTACATACTAATGTGTTATGTCCTTATATTTTCTCGTGAACAAAATGTTACATGAACTATAATTTATTTAAAAAATTAATAAAATAATGATCAATGGTAAACATCAAAATTATGTGTCAAAAATTTAATGGAAATACAAAATGTATAGTCACAAAGGCGTGTAAAAGTGTATACATATTATTTTATTATATTCTCGCAAAGAGCGGCGCGTGACGTTGTGTAACGGTTACCCCTGGGGTCCGTATTTTATTTTCTAAAATAATGCTATTTTGCCAAATAGGTATGATAATATTTTCTCGCAAAGCTAGGGTGTTTGAACACGTCGCCTCGTGTTCCTGGGGCCTGGCCAAACCCCGTACTGGAGACGTTACGAAATAATTACATCAAAGCCCTCTTCAATAACATAAATGCTCATATATTGCTCTAGAACAGCTGATTAATTGACACAGCCTTTATCGTATGACAATAGACTATCTTTGATTGACACGTCTGTTGCTCATACATTTAAATATCTCAATAATCTGATAAATAGTAATATTGTGAACTAATAATGAAGTTAGGATTGTCAATGAATCAGGTTCAAATAAAGGCTTGTAAGCCTATTGATTGGTACTGTTTTCAGACCATATAAATTGTACTCGATAGAGTAACAGGTATGATATGGGGCCACTTATCTGCAGATAGTGCCCCGCCCATTCATATGTGATCTTTGAGATAATATAATCTCTGAATACCAACTTTATTATAATTATTATTTTTTTTGTACTATTAGTAATAAGAAGGTGCGCACCGTTGGTATTCAATAAATGTATATACGTTCCATTGTATGGAGCGATTGCTAGCTAGTCTTTGGGCTGATACCTTTATTATTCTTTTGTTTGAGCCGTATACAAATATTGATGTTATTGGCAAATGAATTAAATTCTTTGTAGAATCCTCACCTTTTCGGTGTAGAACTCTGCCCTGGGAAATAGATTTAATATTATATTTCTTTAAGTCCTGAATGGACAGGTAAAAACAATTTAAATTTGAGTAATGGCAAATGGTTTAAGTTAGGATACTAGTTTAATAATTATCAGGGTCTTAGCCTATTTTGAACTAATTAGAAACTATTTCATACCTTATGACTTAGGATGATGATAGCATTTATAATATGAAAGAAAATGTTAAGTGATCAATTAAATAGTAAAAATGTCCTAATTAGAGGGATGGTGATTTAAAAGACTCAAGATAAATAAATGGTGTTTATATTCTGATTCTCACACACAATTAAAGAAAATACTAAACAGATCTTAAACAATAAATATGCACACAGACAATCTTAATTCTAGCTGAAATAAAATCACAGCATTATTATGGTTTTAATTGTGTCCCCTCCACTCTATATTTCATTAGATATCCGAATTTAAGATTGCGTGCAAATGTCGAATTTCTATTGAAATAGGACCCTTTAGACCTCGGGCTGCCGAATATTCAGAATGAATATTCAGTCCCTACCAGACACATATTTTTAGTTATACTTTAATTAGCTTAAAAGCTTTCAGGAAATCAAAACAATAAAAGGGAAAATGGAACTAAAACTGAGAATATTATTTACATGAATCAGGCAAAGCCTTCAAGATCAGTTTTAGTTCGGTAAGATTAAGTGTTTCGTAAAGGTTTGTAATTTACTTATTTTCTTTTTATATTTACAGCCAAACCTTGACAAAACTGAAAACTTATTTTCTAGGACTTGCCAATATACAGCACACTCCTACCCCAATTCAATTCTAAGCATATATCGACCCAACAAAAGCAAAATATTTAAATCTCCCACAAAAAGTAATTATTACGTCTCACTGCAAACACGTCTAAACGAACACACTGCGATACGATGAATCCTCCACGAAATGCCTCTCCTCTCTCCGCATCATTTTTCATCCCCGCGATCAACCCTCGATGATGCGTGTGCGTCCCTGCTCTGTCTTTCTCATTGGCTCTGCAGTCATCCGGGGCGTATCTCTCATAACCATGAAACAAAACATATTTGTTTTAGCAATGTGTAAAAGGAACAGAGAATAGCTTTATCCTCGTTGAAAAATTCTGGAATTTTTCGTAATAACTTACAATGTTTTTTTGCGTCTATGTCCTTTAACACAAGATTACAATGGTTAACAGATGTGAGTTTAACAATTCTACAACCAGTCGGGCCGTCAATAAATTAGTTTCATTTCTAAGACAACACTTCTTTATTTTTTTACTCATGATTCTTAGAAGGCTAACAAACCAAAAAAAAAGGATCGTTTAAATTTATGCTTTCTAAACCATTAAAGTATTTTTGGGAATCCATACCCTGTCATTTCCCTCCTTTTCCGGCTCATATAGAATGCCAATATTATGTGAGCTGGGAACCTTATTTTAACATAACAATTACGGTAGAGAACCTTAAAGGTAACCTATTTGTATATATATATATACCTACCTACTTTTTTCTTTCTAGTTTACTATTAAATTAAACTGTCTATTTAATTAAACCTATCACGAATTAACTTCCTAACCCTATTAAAAGCTGATAACCTAATTAATTAATCGCCTAACTCATTTAACCTAACACTGTCTAATAACCCAACGCCGTCTACGAACTCAGTGACAAACTTATTTCTTTCTAAAACAATGTATATCTAACCTAATTACGAACTATTCTACCTCATACAACTAACTGCGTTTATTTACAAATTCTCGTTAATTATCTAATTTTCATCCATAGTAACGTGCTAAATGAACCACATAAGCATAACCGCATTACCGTCTAAGTCCACTAAGTACAAACATTATTGTGCGTAACTGCTCTAACTCGATAATAAACTATAAACTTATTTCGTTTTCATTATTATTCGTCCCTCCTTGACCGAGCAAACATTTTATGATTGAGCGAAGACTGTTATCGTCTATCTGCAATTCTCATAATTTTCAAAAAATTGTTTTCAAACAACCGCCTTTTTATTGCCTCAAACAATTGTAATTGTCGGCAAGCCACCTTTGAAATAATAAAGACATTAACTCCCTTTATGTTGCGAGACAAAACATCAGATATGGCATTGTCTGTCTCTTTTACGTATTGTACCTGATATTCAAACCGTTCAAAATAGTGTACCCTTCGAAGTGAAAAGTTTCCATGAATGTTAAAAGATAAGACTCATAAGATCGGTGCCAATTACGACTTTCTATCTCCATACGCTTAGAATTTAGACAGATTGTAAAAATAATGGCCCACAATTCCTGCTCCGATATTATTTACTTATTACCAAACCCGATTACATTATACATTATATTATCTATCTGTTTGTCTTGTCTGTATAAGTCTTGTTTATTAAAAGTTGACACAAAGACTTAGTTTATTCGCCGTTCCTACCTATAAATTTACGAAAATAATAGCTAATGAAATGAAATTAAATATATTTATTCACTTGAAACATAGTACAAATGGGTGTTAAATGGGATGGGTGCTATGATAAAATACTGTCTTATATCTCATAAAATTGAGAATAACAAAACTTTATTATCATTATAATTATTTATCGACTGTAAACATTCTTGTATTTCGCTTGCAATATTATGCCTTATCAAACAACTAATTGCCTGTCTCAACTCATCGTTATATTTAATCAAATTAATTTTAATCTGAATGTTTACCTCTTTTTATTCATCTTTATTTATTTTTTTTTTTCCAGAAGTAATAACGTCTTTCATTCGTTCAAAAAAAAAAATCTAACCTAAGTATAAACAATAACTGACCTAAGCAACTTCTTAAAAGTAACACGTGTGTCTCTACCTGAACTTTGCCGGCTAAGATAAGAAAGTACTTCGTTATGACTCCAGAAAATCCTAATAAAGTCCTTTTCAAAATCTTCAAATGATTTCCAATTATCGCTATAGATTTCTATGGAATTATATGCAGACCCTTTAATACAATCCGCCGGTTACACTTCTATTACCTAGATTACCAGTGTCTGGAGTGGTTCGCTCTACTGAATCACTTTGGCCTAACCCGTTATCTGCTAATAAAGGTGAATTACTTAAGGAACGTTGCCTATTTGTCTCAGCCAATAAAATTCTAGCAAAGTCATCTAGATTTTCGCGGAATACCTGCTTAATCGTATCAACAATAGAATTCTGTAAATCTACATCTTGTGGTTGACCTTGATTTGATAAATTTTCATTAATGCGCCGTTTACGACCTCGTGATCTTGTGTTTTGGGACATGTTGACGTGTTTGTATGAGAATGCGAATAAAACACCAATTATAATTTATTTTAATATTGAAGACTAAGATCCCTCCTAGTTTATTAGGACTTTACTTGTATTCTGTTGAATTAAAATTGTTAGAATACTGTAATTTGTAAATCAAATTATATCTCATTCCTACTGATAAGGAAAAATATATTTATCATCAATAATTTAATAATATATTAAGCTTAAGCTCAGTTAATGCGTTTGATTAATCTGAGTATATTTCATATGTTGTGATCGTCTATATAATAATTTGATAAAAAAAAATCTCTACGTTGTGTTTTTTTTTTTTTTTTATAATATAAAATCAAAGTAGTAAACCAAATAATTTTATCCAGTTGCCAATTCAATGAAGTAGCAGAAACTGAATCCTGGGCCACGTCACCACGTGTAACGGTTACCCCTGGGGTCCGTATTTTATTTTCTAAAATAATGCTATTTTGCCAAATAGGTATGATAATATTTTCTCGCAAAGCTAGGGTGTTTGAACACGTCGCCTCGTGTTCCTGGGGCCTGGCCAAACCCCGTACTGGAGACGTTACGAAATAATTACATCAAAGCCCTCTTCAATAACATAAATGCTCATATATTGCTCTAGAACAGCTGATTAATTGACACAGCCTTTATCGTATGACAATAGACTATCTTTGATTGACACGTCTGTTGCTCATACATTTAAATATCTCAATAATCTGATAAATAGTAATATTGTGAACTAATAATGAAGAATCAGGTTCAAATAAAGGCTTGTAAGCCTATTGATTGGTACTGTTTTCAGACCATATAAATTGTACTCGATAGAGTAACAGGTATGATATGGGGCCACTTATCTGCAGATAGTGCCCCGCCCATTCATATGTGATCTTTGAGATAATATAATCTCTGAATACCAACTTTATTATAATTATTTTTTTTTTTGTACTATTAGTAATAAGAAGGTGCGCACCGTTGGTATTCAATAAATGTATATACGTTCCATTGTATGGAGCGATTGCTAGCTAGTCTTTTGGGCTGATACCTTTATTATTCTTTTGTTTGAGCCGTATACAAATATTGATGTTATTGGCAAATGAATTAAATTCTTTGTAGAATCCTCACCTTTTCGGTGTAGAACTCTGCCCTGGGAAATAGATTTAATATTATATTTCTTTAAGTCCTGAATGGACAGGTAAAAACAATTTAAATTTGAGTAATGGCAAATGGTTTAAGTTAGGATACTAGTTTAATAATTATCAGGGTCTTAGCCTATTTTGAACTAATTAGAAACTATTTCATACCTTATGACTTAGGATGATGATAGCATTTATAATATGAAAGAAAATGTTAAGTGATCAATTAAATAGTAAAAATGTCCTAATTAGAGGGATGGTGATTTAAAAGACTCAAGATAAATAAATGGTGTTTATATTCTGATTCTCACACACAATTAAAGAAAATACTAAACAGATCTTAAACAATAAATATGCACACAGACAATCTTAATTCTAGCTGAAATAAAATCACAGCATTATTATGGTTTTAATTGTGTCCCCTCCACTCTATATTTCATTAGATATCCGAATTTAAGATTGCGTGCAAATGTCGAATTTCTATTGAAATAGGACCCTTAGATTCTCGGGCTGCCGAATATTCAGAATGAATATTCAGTCCCTACCAGACACATATTTTTAGTTATACTTTAATTAGCTTAAAAGCTTTCAGGAAATCAAAACAATAAAAGGGAAAATGGAACTAAAACTGAGAATATTATTTACATGAATCAGGCAAAGCCTTCAAGATCAGTTTTAGTTCGGTAAAATTAAGTGTTTCGTAAAGGTTTGTAATTTACTTATTTTCTTTTATATTTACAGCCAAACCTTGACAAAACTGAAAACTTATTTTCTAGGACTTGCCAATATACAGCACACTCCTACCCCAATTCAATTCTAAGCATATATCGACCCAACAAAAGCAAAATATTTAAATCTCCCACAAAAAGTAATTATTACGTCTCACTGCAAACACGTCTAAACGAACACACTGCGATACGATGAATCCTCCACGAAATGCCTCTCCTCTCTCCGCATCATTTTTCATCCCCGCGATCAACCCTCGATGATGCGTGTGCGTCCCTGCTCTGTCTTTCTCATTGGCTCTGCAGTCATCCGGGGCGTATCTCTCATAACCATGAAACAAAACATATTTGTTTTAGCAATGTGTAAAAGGAACAGAGAATAGCTTTATCCTCGTTGAAAAATTCTGGAATTTTTCGTAATAACTTACAATGTTTTTTTGCGTCTATGTCCTTTAACACAAGATTACAATGGTTAACAGATGTGAGTTTAACAATTCTACAACCAGTCGGGCCGTCAATAAATTAGTTTCATTTCTAAGACAACACTTCTTTATTTTTTTACTCATGATTCTTAGAAGGCTAACAAACCAAAAAAAAAGGATCGTTTAAATTTATGCTTTCTAAACCATTAAAGTATTTTTGGGAATCCATACCCTGTCAGTTGATTACATAATTGGTGTCCGGGAGAGGGCCGGGCAAAATGGCGGCCGAATTATCCTGTTAGCGGACAAGGAGCCCTAATACGGTAAGTGGCAGTCAGGGCTGGCGGACACTTTGCTGAAAATGTTTTGGCTGCTGAAAGGTAATTGTATTAAGTATATAGTTGGTTTAGATACGGGTAGCAAATGAAGCACTTATCAGAAGAATTACACATTGACATTGAACGCCTGAAATCCTGTACTTCATCGAAATCTCATTCTGTCTCTTGTTCGAATACATTTTGAATTTATTTTAAATAGAAAAAATATCCTGAAATGTAATCTTTATCAAGTCAGTCCTAAGATCTTCAGTTACGGGCATTAAAAATACGGTACAATCATTTTTTTATTATTTATTCAGGAAAATCAAACAGTTACATAATGAAGAGTATAACAGAGAAGTAATTTTACAAACGACCTTAAAAATAACGTATTTCACAACATTTTTCACGGTTAAAGCAATGAAATTTGAAATAAAAACCTTCCTTAATCATCAAGACAAGAATACTTTATTAGCACACAAGATCACATTTCGATACACAAAGTAACTTATAACAAAAAAAAGAAAGGAAGATGCGCAAAAGGCGGCCTTATCGCTGAAAGCAATTTCTTCCAGGCAACCAATTGTGAAATTACTGTAGACGAAATATATGTTGTGCGGGTTGGGTTAAGGAGAAAAATTGTACAATGGATTGATTTCATATATAAATACAATTAACTTATCATAAACCTAACGTCTTTTTAAAAGGCCGGCAACACTCCTGCGATACCCCTGGTGTTGTGGTTGTCCATGGGCAGCGGTGATTACTTACCATCAGGTGACCCGCTTGCTCGTTTGCCGCCCTATGTTATAAAAATAATAATAATAATAATATACAATATATATATTATAAGCTGTCTCAAGTTTTTTTTAAAACACAATGTTATAAATACCGCGTCGCAACCGTCAACAGTCCCATTTGCTGCCCGACGGTCCTGCGATAAGCGTCTCCGAGCTTGGTGATATCGATTTTCTTTATTTTTGCAAGTCACTAATAATTTGTTGTGTAATTATTTTGTTAGTAATTTTTGTTTTGAAAATATAACGATCTTTGGTTTTGTGATAACGTTTTTTTTTTTAAATTAATTCCACTCTGATTGCTAAAATCAGAAGTGGGATAAAGAACGCATTTGCCCACTAACTTGTTATTTCTGGCTTGCATATTTTTTTTTTATTTTTCATCTTGAAAATTTTGACGGTGTTTTGTTTTTTTTTTTTGGTTACTTTGTTTTGTGTGTTTAAAATGGTGCGAACAAAATCGCGTACCCGCAAACGGGGTTATAAAAGACGCTTCTCGCAGGATTCGCGGGATAGCAGCGATTCATCTCGATATGATAGGCGTAGTCGACGTCGTCGTCGAAATTCGCGCAGTATTTCGCGTCATTCGAGTGAACGTGATCTGTATTATCGAGATCGTGATAGGCGGAGTATTTCGCGTGTTTCTAGTCGGGAACGTTATAGAAGCGCCTCGCGTGATGAAACTCGAGTTAGCCGACGCGATAGGCTGCGTTATCGATCGCGTAATAGGAAAAGCCGCGTATCACGTAGTGTTTCACGTGTGAGATCGCAACATAAACGTGATGAAGGTAGGTCGCGATCTCGTTCGCCTGCCGCGGCTCGAAAATCGGGAAATACGCTACGAGAACAACTACCCGCGGATAGATCGTGTACCCCGCCGTTGTCCTCATATTTTGTACCTGCTCGCGCGCAGTCTAGTGAGTTAGCGGCTCCGGTTTCTGAGGTATCTACTCTCGCGCATGCTTTGATGGAGGCTATTAAGAGTGTGCAGCCTATAAAATCGCAACATTATTACGTGTCTAATTTTGATCCGTCGTTGCACAACATCGAAGCATGGTGTGAGGAAGTGGATCGCGCCAGAGACTTAAATGGTTGGAATGACCAAGAATGTTTGTCACGCGTTGCCTCGTGCCTCAAGGGAGACGCAAAGATTTGGCTGAGTGAATGGGTGACGAATGATAGAACGTGGTCGAACTTTAAAAAGGAGTTCAAATCACTCTGTCCTAATAAATTGGACTACGCAAATATTTTGTTTGACGCCATGAACGCTACTTCGAACAAGTACTCAACATTCGCGGAATATGCTCGCCGAACTTTATTACGTCTCAGAGTAGTCCAAGGTATTAGTGATGAGTTGCGAACGCTTATTCTAGTTAGCTAACGCTTACGCTAGTTATTCGCGGTATAGATAACGCCCAGGTACGGGCAGCTGCCGCTAATGCAGATCTGACTCCTGATAATCTTGTGTCGTTCTTATCCATATATACGCAGCCCAGCAGTGGAAAACATGCGAGCACTGCTTCTAGTACCAACAATAAACAGCTGTCGAATAAGTCACGATTTGACACGAAATGTTTTAATTGCGGCCGACGTGGGCACCTTAGTCGTGAGTGTAAATTTCCTAAAACTAAATCTACCTCCAACACACAACCATCTACTAGCGGTACAAACAGCAGTACAATCACTTGTACATTTTGCAAAAAGGCGGGACATACCGAGGAAAAGTGCTTCGCGAAGGCACGTTCTGAGAATCGTAACCCTCGGAACGTTAACTTCTGCTCCCATCCTTCAGATGTTGCAGTAAACAAGGACATTGTTACGGCAGTTGTAAATGGTATACCGGTTGATGTTTTGATTGATAGCGGTGCCCTCGGTGTGTCTCTCATTTCGTCCGATGTACTTAAGCATATTTCATGTCAACCTAAGCTGAGGCGTTGTGTGTTGAAGGGCATTAGCGATAAGGAAATAGTTGCCACCTCGTACGTTACTCTTACGATAGAATTTTGCGGAATATCAATCGAGGCTGACTTGGTAGTGGTCCCAACTAAGTTTATGAATTGGCCAATTGTAATAGGCACAGATGTACTAAATCGTGATGGGATAACTTACGTGCGAACGAAAGATAGGCAGTATCTTACTCATTCCTCAAAAGTCTTAGTCCAAGTTAATTCTGTATGGTCCGATGATGACCTGAGGGTCAACACACCGCTTATGGGAGATGAGTTAGAGGCGCTTATGTCTGTGATACGAGAGTTTGCGGATTTTTTGATTGCGGGTACAGCTGCAACTACTGTTAAAACCGGTGAGATGGAAATAAAACTAACCAGTGATACCCCGGTCGTTTATCGTCCGTACAAGCTCTCTTATCAAGAAAAGCTTAAAGTCAGAGAAATTACTAATGATCTTTTAGAGAAAGGGGTTATTAGGCGGTCTAAGTCTGAATATGCCAGTCCTATAATACTTGTTAAGAAACGCGATGGGTCCGATAGACTTTGTGTTGACTTTCGTGGTTTAAATCGGTTGACTGTTAAGGATCGATACCCTCTCCCACTTATCGACGACCAAATAGATAGACTAGGCGGTTATAAGTACTTCTCAAGCCTTGACATGGCTACTGGTTTTCACCAGATTCCCCTTAAGGAGAGTAGTATTCATCTTACTGGGTTCGTAACACCCGAAGATCATTTTGAGTACGTAAAAATGCCCTATGGTCTGGCCAATTCGCCGATTGTCTACCAGCGTATAATCAATGACACTTTGCGTGATCACATCAATGAAGGAAATGTACTGGTGTACGTTGATGACGTGTTGATTCTTAGTAATTCAGTTAGTGACGGGATTGTGTTATTGCGCAGAGTGCTGGCTACTCTAACCCAAGCCGGTTTCTCTATAAACCTCCGGAAATGCTCGTTTCTTGTTACCGAAGTTGAGTATTTGGGCAGGTTGGTAAGTAGAGGTCAGGTCAGGCCGAGTCCTCGGAAGGTGGAAGCCTTGGCTCTTACTTCACCACCTGAAAACGTGAAGCAAGCCCGCCAATTTCTCGGCTTGGCTGGCTACTTCAGACGGTATATTAGAGATTACGCTAGAAAAACTGCTCCTATTGCACATTTAACTCGCAAAAATGTCAGCTTCTATTGGTCGGAAGAATGTGAGGCTATTCGTCAAGATCTAATTAAACAACTGACGAACGAGCCAATCCTCGCTATCTTCGACCCTCGGCTTCCAACCGAGGTCCACACAGATGCAAGTAGCGCAGGCTATGGTGGAATCCTGTTGCAAGTGCACCCCGATGGAAAGAAACACGTCGTGGCGTATTTCAGTCGAGTAACTCAAGGTGCTGAGTGTAAATATCACTCATACGAGCTCGAGACACTCGCAGTGGTGAAAGCGCTTCAGAACTTTCGACATTACTTGGTGGGTATAAAGTTTCTTATTGTTACGGACTGCAACGCTCTTAAGTCAACGGAGCGAAAAAAAGACTTACTACCTCGAGTTGCACGGTGGTGGATCTACCTACAAGACTTCGAGTTCACCATCGAATACAGAAAGGGAGTTCTGATGCCACATGCCGACTATTTGAGCCGCAATCCAGTCCCCAACGTCAATCAGATAAGTAGACCTCGTAACTGGGCCCAAATTGCGCAAGCAGCTGACAACGAAACCCAAGATTTAGTCCAGAAGCTCCAAGATGGTAGACTCGACCCAACTCAATATGTAGTTCAAGCTGACGTCCTGTATTATAAGTACACGCCGGTGGGTGAGCAGTCAAGGCTATTGTGCTATGTTCCAAAGGGTCATCGCCTTAGTCTCTTAAGGATCTTTCATGATGAGCACGAACACATTGGCTCTGAGAAGACACTGGACTTGATATTGAAGCACTTTTGGTTTCCCGGGCTCAAACAATTTGTAAGTAAATATGTGGCTCACTGTTTAGTATGCATTTCTTATAAACGAGTCCCACGGGCCCCACTTCAGAACATCACTTCGTGGAATAAACCAGATGTTCCATTCAACACCGTGCATATGGATGCTCTGGGTCCTCTTCCAGCATCGGAGGGATACAAGTTTGTACTTTTGATCGTAGACGCCTTTTCTAAATTTTGCCTACTTTACCCGATGGCCAGACAAGATGCTGTGGAACTAAAACGCGTGGTTACGGGAGCGGTCTCACTATTTGGCGTACCCAAGCTTGTGGTTACTGACAAAGGGCGTATGTTTGAATCCAGAGATTTTGTAAACTGGATTAATGACTTGGGCTGTGAGCTGCATTACATAACTCCGGAGATGCACCACGCTAATGGACAAGTGGAGCGGTACGTGAGAACGGTTCTTAATATGTTACGCATACAGGTGAACCATAAGGGTGCATCTTGGCCAAGCACGCTGTGGAAGTTGCAACTGGTGTTGAACATCACAAAGCAGAAAACTACACAGGTGTCTCCGCTGGCTCTACTCGTAGGGGCAGAGGCTACTACTCCTATTATTCGCGCGTTGGTACGTGACGTCGCAGTAGAAGGTTCCTCGCCTAATCGAGAGGCCTTGCGTGAAATCACCAGAGGCCGAGCACGCCAGCTGTTAAAAGATAACCAGGCCAAGCAGGACGCTTATGTCAATAAACATCGCCGTGAACCTCGGTCCTTCAATGTGGATGATCATGTGTTCGTAATAAAATTTTCTCAGTCGACAGGAAAATTGGATTCCGGTATGCGCGGGCCATATAAAGTGGTCAAGGCGCTGCCGAGTGGGCGGTACGAGCTCCGCTTGCTGAGCGGTGGCTATGGCAAGACTACGCAGGCTGCGGCGCAATACATGGTGCCGTGGCGAGGCGAGTGGTGCCCTGAGACATGTGCCGCATTTTTTGATAGTAAGTTGGCTGGGTACCTATTGACGTTCGTCGTCTTTAAGGTAAGGGTGCGGGTGCTAGTATCCCTAGTCACTCTGGCGTTCGTCGCCCTTGGCGTGTGTCGCTGCACCCTGCGTTCGTCGCCCCAAGCTTGTGTTGCCACATAGGTAGTTCTGAATGAAATACCTATGGCCTGTAACGTGTGTCGTCAGGCGGGCAGAATGCGTGTGTCGCAATGCGTGTGTCGCAAAGCGTGTGTCGCAATGCGTGTGTCGCATTAACTCGAGTCGAAGATATGTTAATAGCGCTGGATGATAACAGATGAAAAAATAACTTTCTAAAAGTTATTTAAATGGCCAACACTGGTTTGTATACTTATGAGACGTCTCCTGTTCTATTTAATGTGATGATGTATACGAGGTTAAATTTATGTTGCTATGTACTTTGTGTGATATGGACTTGTAAGACGAAGTATAAACTGACTGAATGTATATGAGTGGAGAGTGATGAATCATGTGTAAGGATGAATGCTTTTACTAATAGTTTGAACTATTTGTAATAAAATGTGTATTTTCAGACGAAGGAGACAATAATGACCAAACTTCTCCTGCAGCACCGGCATCCATAGCTGGACCCTCGATGCCATCACTGGACGTAGACTTGGAGGATGACACGTCGGTCCTGAATACGGTTCCCTCCATTGGAACCAATGGAAGCCTGGATGTCGAGGGCGACATTCGGTCAGGAGAGGCCGTATAAGCTGTCTCAAGTTTTTTTTAAAACACAATGTTATAAATACCGCGTCGCAACCGTCAACAGTCCCATTTGCTGCCCGACGGTCCTGCGATAAGCGTCTCCGAGCTTGGTGATATCGATTTTCTTTATTTTTGCAAGTCACTAATAATTTGTTGTGTAATTATTTTGTTAGTAATTTTTGTTTTGAAAATATCTAACTTTGTATCTAACAAATAACGATCTTTGGTTTTGTGATAACGTTTTTTTTTTTAAATTAATTCCACTCTGATTGCTAAAAATATATACATCACACAAAAGTGAATTATGTGAACAACGTACACGCAAAAATAATAGAAAAAGAAGGAGATAGCAAGACAAAGAGGAAAGAATCAGAGAGATAAGAAATACGACTTAACTTGAGATTTGAAGCTGCTTAGGGTTTGAGCGCACCGCACCGGATGGAGTATGGTAGCGCATTCCAAAGACGGGCGGCTTGTACAGTAAACGAATTCGCGAAAAATTGAGTGTTGTGATCTGGAGTAATAAGGCGGACTTTTTCTGTACTGCGCAATGGGTACCTTAATACCTTGGGTCTCACTTCGAAACTTGAATAGGCTTTTAAGATAGCTAGGAGATGTAGGTTTAAAAAGAATTGTGAATAATAAGGAGAGGATATGCCAGTCACGGCGCCGACTAATAGGAAGCCACTCGAGTTTAGTACGAAATTAAGTAACATGGTTATATTTACGAAGACCATATATCATCATGCCTTCTGACATTATCTTAACAATCCTCTACCGGATTCTGTTCCCAACAAAGGGAAGAGAGCCTAAGTTCTAAGCTTGTCAGCACCCTTCGAACAAGTTAACAGGATCGGGAGCAATTTTCCCCGACACTGCTCCAATCCAACACAGAATCAGCGCACTTCCCTACACCTTAAGCTATTGGTATAAAGCTCAATTTGACGTAACATTTGGGTTGACCTAAGAAGGAAATGATTGCGAAACAGCGTTGGGTGCGGTTCATCTAATTATACTGATGTTGAACGTGTTCAATAAAGGGCGTGGATTTCTGTGTTCTGATGGATACATTTATCAAGCCATTTTTTTTAAAGTACCTAAGTTATTTTCATTTTATATAAAACTAGCTTCTATCCGCGGCTGCGTGAATTTCCCACGGGAACAGTGCTTTTTCCAGGTATGAAAGGTACCCTATGTCCTTCTCAGTACTTCTAATATGTGTATGCGAAATTTCAGGAATATTAGTTCAGAAGATAAAGCGTGTAGCGTTCACAATTATAATATTAGGATTAGGATTATTTTATTTTCGATCGACATGATAGTCGCAACGTATTTTGGAGAGCCAACACCTGACAAGATACTCTTTAAACATGTTTATCCCCTATTGCTTATCTTTAAAAAAATTAAACATACATACATAGAATCACGTCTTTATCCTTTACGGGGTAGACAGAGCCAAGAGTCGAGAGACTCGGGCCACGCTTAGTTGAATAGTGGACTCTCTGATGGAATGGAGATTCAGGTATAGGTATAGTGACAGGTTGCTAGCCCATTGACTATGAGTGGAGGAATCCCCAGTTTAAAGCCCTTTCCCTCGATTGACTTTTACAATCTGCGCGGGAAGAGAAGCAGCTGGCACATTCTATGTTTTTTCTTCGCTCCTAGACCAGCATGGAAGCAGAAGCATTTAAAAGTACTTGATATTTTAGAAACCTTCACTATATGGGTAGGGTGTACATTATCGAGTGCCCACATTTATGCAATGTCACTGCTACAAGAAGTTATATACAAACCACCCCTATAATATTGTAACGTCGTATTTTTAAAATGGAAGTCTTTTCAACTAAGTTCAATATACAGCATTTCAAATAGAAGTCCGTACGTACTCTTATAGGCTGTACGAGTATAGTTAGGGACCATAAGTTCAGTCATACCTCGAAGATCATAGTGCCTTGCCTTAAAGATCGTATTTCCTTTGAGATTCTTGACAGTACGTATGAAGCATACCGTACATATGTGTGTAAACTTACGTAGTTATATCTATAAACAACTGAATGGTGAGATCTGCCTGCACATATGAGTATGTAAAGAGGTTAGCATATCGTTTACACCTAGTGTGAGTTAAATGCCGCGTTTGAGTCAGCACAGGCCCCTCCCTTCTAAGCGAGTGTACCGACAGAATATTAGGCGCGAAATCATGTACTTTTCTGAATTTACTCTATCGATATTTTGCGCTAAGAAAGTTTGTCTAGAATCGTGGCTGTTGTTTAAATAAACTATTATATAAAACTAAATTTTTGTTTGATTGAACGCGCTAGTCTTGAAATCTCGGTTGAATTAAAAAAAAATATTGTGTCTATCAATTTAATTAATTTAATTACAAAAATCTTCCCATAATTCCCACGGAAGTAAAGCCGCGGTGCACAGTTAGCATAAGTATTTATTTAGGTTTCCAATTGACAAGCCTGCAATATGAGTTAATAACTAAACTAGTTAACCTACTGCAACTCAAAACTACGCTAGATAACTTACGAGTTACTAACTTAATTCAGCTTTAAAAAAGAAAACGAGGTTCATATTAGAACACTATATTATAGTTAGTAAATTTAGTACTTACGTAGGCGAAGCTTGTTGCAGCTTGTTGTATTTCAATTTTTCACGAAGCATACCTATAGGTACTTATGTTGCTGATAAATATTTTAGGAGATATGACGAAGCGTGTTGCTGATGGTCGTATGTATCTACTTCTTCTTTTTCTTACATAGGTATAAAAGTTTAAATCCAAAGTTATGTGTCATTCAAATATTATATAGGTAGATTCGCCCTACTTACGAAATTTTTTTGAGATAATAAGTGATAATGTATAGTGTATTACATCCAGGTTATATTCTATTCGTGTACCAAATTACGTCAAAATCCGTTCAGGTAGATTTTGCGTGATTAAATTAAAAACATAAATCCTTAGCAACACTTTCACGTTTATAAATAAGTGGAATAAATCAATTAAAAGCAACTAATTTACCTGATTAATAAATCTTAAAAGATTGCAAAATTAAATAAATGAATATATACGGACAAATCACACAGACTGAGTTAGCCCCAAACTAATACACAGATAAACATCCAAGAAATCCCGGGTCAATCTGAAAAAGATCATTTTCCATCTTGACCCGACCGGGGATCGACCCTGGACTAAATTCAAAGTCTATTGTTTTTATTTGAATTGGCTTAAAATAGCACTTTTAAATCTAATACTAATAAACTAGATTAAATAATTAACATCAGAAAATAACTTAATTGAATCCGTAAATAAATTAATAACATCAATTAGGTATATAAAAGCATATAGGTACTATACTATATTTTTATCCATTGGAGAGTCTCAGTAATTTCCAAATAAAAAGATCGAGAGAACCTTAGTGGGTCTAGCTTTATATGTTTATAATGCATTTTTTTTCTCAACAACCTTAAATCTCCGCTCCGCCCTTTGAGCCTACTTTACTATTCAAAAAGACTTTACTAGACATGTGCTTAGGTAAACTTACGTAAGCACTTAAGTATTTATTCATATCTTGACGCCTACGTTTTGTAGTAGGTACTTAAGTTTATGTAAATTTTGGTTGAATGTTTATTACAAAAAAACAAAAACTAACTACATACATTCATGTTATCACGCATTTTACCGTAGGAAGTAGGTAGAGACTAGTTTTTCCAAATGCTACGATCTTCACAGACCTCTAATCTATATATATATATAACTCAAAGGTGACTGACTGACTGACATAGTGATCTATCAACGCACAGCCCAAACCACTGGACGGATCGGTCTGAAATTCGGCATGCAGGTAGATGTTATGACGTAGGCATCCGCTAAGAAAGGATTAATGCGAGCGAAGCCGCGGGCAAAAGCTAGTAACTAATAAACCCCTACTCACTTTCGATGTTTCGATGACTCAAACAGGATCTTGGCCTCCGTGTTAGAAGGTAACTTCCACTCCTTCCTGTTCTGCGCCACTTCCTGCCAGGAATTAACCCATAGGTTACCCAAATAATTTTACAAAAAAATAAAAAAAAACATGACTGTGGTTCATGATTATAACCTATAAGGGTCTTAAAGTACTCTCATATAGAAATTAGATATAGTCATCGAGATATTATGTACTAACGCACGATATAGTGAAAAAGAGCAGGACTTAAACACGCGACCCGCGATAATTTCTATATGAGAGTACTTTAGTACTAATTGCATCTGAGATGCTCAAAAATCCAAAAATACATATTGATGGCTTCCTACACTTTAATTTATTTTCAACTACATCGAATATGGGTTAATTCAAATACCTTACTCTCATAGTGGGTATAGGTGTTAGGTGACGCATGCCTAATGCGTTTCAATATAGAAATTGGATATTGTGAAGATTTTCGATGTGCAGGATTGAAATGCGATAGCTCAGTTAGAAGAGCAAGGTCGTATAAAGACCTGGTCGCGGGTTCAAGTCCTGCTGGCATTGAATTTTTTCACCATATCTAATTTCTATATGAGAGTACTTTAGTACTAATTGCATAAGGGTCTTATTTAACACATTAGAAATGTTAATCTTTCTGAGGATGACATCCAAAGTTGGACAAATGAATATCAAAAATATTTTGGTGTGAAGGGTGAGTCAAAAATATTTCGGTTCTGCAAATTTCACTTCATCAACCGTCGCGTCGGCTGAACAGAATTTTCTGAACTTCCGTGAGCAACCAGTAACCCTTTTCAGTTCAACACAAAAATAAACATAACAAATCATCCAATTTATGCATTCACTAGAAAAATATTCTGTTTTTAGGGTTCTATATCTCAAAAGACAAAAAACAGAACTCTTATAAGAATACTTTGATGTCTGTCTGTCCGTCGTCGGTCGGTCTCTCCGTCTGTCTGTCTTACATTTTTTCTCAGGAAAGCTTATTTGAAATACTCGGATCTTTGGTCTCTTTCACAGACATATATATACTTATATATTTTTTAAAATATTTCTGTGGTCTCTTTCAGCTGTAAAATAATCGAAATCGAGAGTAATGGAAATGTAATTTGTAATTGTAATCTATAAATGTAATTTCTTGTGTGCTAATAAAGTATTCTTGTTGTTGGTGTTGTAATGCACTTCGAGCTTGACGCTCGTTGTGCAATTATACGTCAACGTGATCTGGAGATATTACCGTAAATGTTGCGAATTGTCGCATATTTTGCTATTTCAGACGGGAATCAAAACCTATGGGATCCCGTTGACCTAGATTTATGAAATATGGAAAAATGCAAGGTCTAATTGTACTTGTACAGAAATAAATTTGGAAATTGTCGCAAGTCTAAAATAAGTGTTACAAACTTATTTTCATATATTGCGCAGTGCGCTCAATGCAGTCTGAATCTGTAAGAACGTGTCTAAGGATCGAACTACAAAGTTTTGTTTTTGAAACTAGTTTGTATACCGACACAACTATACACTAATATATATTTTGTATGTATTTATGTATACTTTGGTGTATGTATTTTCGTGTTCTATTCTTTTTCTGATTTTTGCCTTACGCTTCCCTTCTTATTTCATTCAAATATTCCTTTCAAACACTTGGTTGACTGGAAGAAATCCCTTTTTGGGATAAGTCCGCCATTGTACGCCTCTCTTTTTGTTTCACTATGTTTTGTATTTTTCTTGTGTGTATGTGCAATAAAGAGTTTACAAACAAACAAACAAACTAATACTGGCATAGTATTATATACCAGTACTAGTGATGTGATGCCTTCTTCTTCTTTTCGAGTCGAAGTGGCTATATTAAATGAGACCAGTATGAGGCCACGGCAATTGCAGTGTCGTTGGCCTCGTTGAGGTCCTCCATAGTGCAGGAAATGGGGCAGTTAGGACATGCCAGAAGGTGGCCCATTGTCTGGATTGCACCACAGTCGCACAGGTTATGGTAGGAGAAGCCCCACTTTGTGCGGTTTTCTTGGCATCTCCCCACACCAGCCCGGAGTCTGTTCAATGACTTCCAAACTGCCCAGGGGAGATCGCCACCCGGTGGGAGCTTTTCAGCAGGAGGGATATTGGGGTGAGAAGAGGGATATTTCTCTTTCCACAGCTCCAGTCTTGCGTTCCTTGCCTCCTGGTCTCGAACACTAGACTGTCTGAGAAAGCTGTTTCGGCTCTTCAGACGAGAAGGAGGGGGCATCTGCCCATACAGCATGTGCCGTTGGTCCTCAAACTGTTTCTGTTTCTCCACCGCGCAAGTCACGTCACGTCTTACACTTGGAGGGGCTATACCAGACAAGGTATATAGGTAAGGCAAAGGTGTTGATTTTAATGTGCCTGTAATTGTACGATGCCTTGAATGATGAAGACAGAACTAGACTTCATTACATAATGCTTGAGTTTGTTGCACCGCCTCTTCTCCACTGGCGCTTTGGAGGCGATGGTAACCTTAGCTTTAAGTAATTCAGTTAAGGTCAGTAATCGTGAGATACGTAGTGCCCATTCCTTATACCTAGTTTTCCCTGATCACGTTTCCAAATTCTACTCCCATTCCTTTACTGTTCAGGCTGCTCGTTTGTGGAATGCATTGCCAGCTGATATCCGCAAGGCCCAAACTTTGTCATCCTTCAGAGAGCAGGTAAAGTCTCACTATCTGAATCTTTAATTTTATTTATTTCGAGCATATTCTCCTTGTCATGGTTGTGTTTTGGATGAGTGTGTATATTTATTTCATCAATGTTTATTTTATTTGTAATTTATTTCTTAGTTTCTTACCTTATAATTAATAATGTTTAATGCACCCTACATTTTTTCACGTAAGTATATTTCCTTCTACTCAAAGGTTGGCTGGAAGAAATTGCATTTGCGATAAGCCCGCCTTTGCGCTCATTTATTTGTGTATTTACTTTTGTCACTACATTGTATGTTCTTTTCTGTAAATGGTGCAATAAAGTGTTGATCTATCTATCTATCTAATTTTATGACGTCAACTAACTAAAAAACAAAAATATGACGATTTACAAGAGCTATTTGTAAGCCTAATTAAATAAAAACAATTGACTTTGACTTTGTTAAATATCATATATTTATTAGATCTATATTACATTCATATAAACATTCTTTTGAGATTCTTATAAATATTTTAAAGAAGTGAATACATAAATTTGCGGGCAAATAAAAAATAAAATCGGATCTCAAATCACATCGCAGCGAAACAAGGTCTACATAAACCTCTTTCAAAATCCCCTTATAATTAAAGTTACATAAGTACTTACATAGAGCGGGATTAAAAAGCAGGCTTTCAGTGCGATATTATAATCCGGAGCCTGAGAGGGAGACACCACCCCTCCTTCCGTCCTTGTCGCTCTCACAATCAAGAGTATAGCATCGTCCCCCTCGCACATAGTGCAAAAAGAAATCATTTATGGCAAGAAAGGTGTAGTATATCATTAACTTAAATAATTATGTAGACGAACCCGGAACGCGAGTCGCTACGTCCTGTCCGCACGATGCGTTTGCGTTGCGTTTATTTTTCATAAGTTTTGTGTAAACATTAGTAACGCAAATTTTTCAGTTTTTTAACTTACTATCCTCACTAATCCTCACTATTCTCACTAATCCTCTCTACTTAATATTACTAAATACGAAAGTGTGTTTGTTTGTTACCTCTTCACGCTTTATCTACTAAAACAATCTTCCTGAAATTTCTTATACACATAGTTAGAAGTACTGAGAAGGTCATAGGGTATTATACCTTTCATCTCGGGTAAAGCAATATAAATATTCTATTACACTAAACCTACCTATGCTAACAAGACTCCGCTTAGTAATTGCATTTTCTGTGTGTATTTTACCTTATTCTTCTAATGTTTTCTATACTCATTTGAAACTACTTTGATTTAAATTAATAAAGTATCACAAACAGATATAAACAATTAATCTTTATATATGAACTATATTTTGCCTGCGGCTTCGCCCGCGTGAATTTCCCACGGGAACAGTGCTTTTGCCCGGGACGAAAAGTACCCTATGTCCTTCTCAGTACTTCTAACTATGTATATGCGAAATTTCAGGAAGATTGGCTTAGTACCTAGATAACGCGTGAAGAGGTTACAAACAAACAAATAAATAAACAATCTTTCTTACTCAATATCTAAATAATAAACTCACTTTCGCATTTATAATATTAGTTAGGATTAGGATAGTTATTAGTTAGTTATCCTTGGGGGAGGCCTTTGTCCAGCAGTGGACGTCTTTCGGCTGAGAGAGAGAGAGAGAGAGAGAGAGGATAGTTAGGTTAGGATTATGTAGCTGGGCTGAGCGGTCAGAACGCTCCGTGTGAACCAGCCATTACGGGGTGAGGCTCAGCGGATAGTTTCGCTACAGCATCGTATAATGGAGTGGAGTGACTCCGGCTTTAATCATTGGGGAAATATTCTCACTTTTTTCACTCTTTGCTAGTAGTGTACACACAGAGTGACGACTCAAAGGTATTGAATTAAACCGCGGCACAATTAAAAACCTCTCAGCCTGCAAATTGTTTGTTTTCAAAAACTGAGTAAGTATATATTCTTAACATAAAAGTATTTGCAACGCGGCAAGCGGCCAAAAATATATAGCCAAATCTGTACTTTACATTAGGTCATATATATATAACGGCGCGTGTTGAATTAGACACGGAAATAATTTGATTTGTTATCACATCGATTAATCTGAAATATGAATATTGACTACTAATTTAAATTAAGAGCGGGTAACACCGAATGGAGTTGTACCTGTCATTGCGGGCGACTGAACGAATGAACTGACATGACGGTTCACTTTAATTTTGACAGCGGTCGCACGCAGTGTTAATGTGCAAACCCATTGGCTCTTTAAATCGCAATTAATTATTGTAATCACTAATTGTTTAAATAATCTTAGTGGCTTTATCATTAAAGTAGTGTTAAATCCAAGTTACGGTGCACTTATTTCAACGTTTCCTGGAAGTCATCGCCCATGATGGAGTCACGTGTGGACGAGTCAGATGACCAGTGTCCCGAAGGAAGTTCCCGGCGTCCCGACGTCCCGACATCAGAAGTGGGATTACCATGGACTTCTCAGGAATGTCAAGCAGGTCAGAGTATTGATACTAACCTAAATAATGAATCCGAACGTTGGAAAATTTTGTTTGAAATGCAACAACGGGGTATGATGGAATTGATTCGTGCAATAAAGGAACCCAATACGTTTGATACAAAGCTAGCCTTTCCTGAATTTAATCCAGATTCTCGAGATGCCGATGCCCGATCAATATGGTGCAATACTGTAGATTTATGCATGCAAGAGAAACAGTAAACACTAACTCGAAACCTCATTTTTCAGCGATAAACAAACCACAATCGGCTCAGGACAGCAGTGTACCAAAGAAGCTGCCACCGCCTGCGTGCTACTATTGCAATGAGTCTGGACACATCGCCACCCGCTGCCCGAAAAAGGAAACCAGCACAAGCAGTGGGAATATTGAGCATCATGTGAATGCTTGCACCGCGAAGCCATCTACGGACTACTTGTCAATTGAATCCGGTGAGCAAATTTCATTTTGTTTTGATTCCGGTGCCGAGTGCTCTCTAATTAAAGAAAGTTTAGCGAACAGATTTTCCGGAAAGCGTCATCATAGCTTAGTTACTTTGATTGGTATAGGTCAATCTAACGTTAAGTGTAATGTTCAAATATTATCAACAGTGTGTATACATGGGTATTCAATAGAGTTGTTGTTGCATGTTGTGCCAGATTATTGCATCTCTGACGAGATAATGATTGGGAGAGACTTGCTCATGATAGGATTTTCGGTTGAAGTTTGTGAGAGCAAACTTTTTTTAAGGAAAACTAAAACCATTTTAACGTGTGATGTAGGTCAGAAAGTAAGTGATTTTAATGACATCAATACCGACATTGCTATTGAGTTTAAACAGCAGTTAGTTTCACTACTTGAAGAAAATTCGAGTTATTTTGTCGAAGGTACGCCAACGGGTAGGGTAACAACAGGACAATTAGAGATACGATTAGCTGACCCAAATCGCACAGTGCCGTTCACATTTTTTAAGATTAAGATCGAATTTCTAGGGTATCATGTGTCTGCCGGTGAGATAAGACCTAATCCACAGAAAATTAAAGCTTTGACAGAGCTTTCACCACCTGAGACGGTAACACAGCTTAGACAATTTATAGGCTTAGCTTCTTATTTTAGACAATTTATACAAGGATTTTCTTAGAAAACGGCTCCCCTTTACAGACTTACACCTGGAAAGGGTAAAGTAAATTGGACACCGGCTTTTGAACACATAAGACAGGAAATTATTATAATATTGACGGATACACCGGTGCTGAAAATTTTTGATCCTACTAAGAAAATAGAATTACATACTGACGCCAGCGCAGAAGGTTATGGCGCTATATTAATGCAGAAAATTGATGGTAAATTGCACGTAATTGAATATTACAGCCGTCGGACCTCCAGCGCTGAATCCAGGTCTCACTCTTACGAATTAGAGACGCTAGCAGTGGTTAACGCTGTAAAGCATTTTCGCCACTATTTGCACGGGCGGAAATTTACGGTGGTGACTGACTGCAATGCAGTCAAAGCGTCTAAGTCCAAAATAGACCTTACTGCGCGAGTACATAGATGGTGGTGCTTCCTGCAAACTTTTGAATTTGACATCGAACATCGTCTTGGTAAAAATATGGGGCACGTTGATTTCTTATCGCGTAATCCTTTACCCTCAGTCAGTAGACCACCACTAATAGTAAAAGTAGAGTAAAAGCGTGTACATTTAACTGAAATCTCAGATACGTGGATGCAGGCTGAGCAGGAAAAGGATAGTGAAATAAATTTAATTTTAAATCATTTGCAGGATAAAGAAATTGACCATGATCTTGCTAAGACTTACGAAATAAGGCGCGGTGTTTTGCATAGAAAGATAGAGCGTAACAATAGAAGCGTCTGGTTACCTATAGTGCCAAGGGCGTTTCAATGGTCAATCATTAACCATATTCACGAAAGCATAATGCATTTAGGGTGGGAGAAAACATTAGAAAAAGCTTATTGTCACTATTGGTTTCCTAACATGAACAAGTATGTTAGAAAGTTTGTAGAGAATTGCATTACATGCAGAGTATCCAAATCCCATTCAGGAAAAGTGCAAGCGGAATTACATCCGATTCCTAAAGTAACTATCCCATGGCATACCATTCACATGGATGCTACGGGTAAGCTGAGTGGCAAGCGAGACTCTAAAGAGTACGTATTTGTGTCAATAGATGCGTTCACAAAATATGTCCTTTTATACCATACTACGAATATAGACGCTAATAGCGCTATAAACAAAGCAAACGTTTCGTTGTTTGGTGCACCTACACGTATCATTGCCGATCAGGGACGATGCTTTGCTGGAAAGGAGTTTAAGGATTTTTGTGTCGCACATAATATTATGTTACATCTCATCGCTACGGGCTCTAGTCGAGCTAACGGCCAAGTAGAGCGTGTAATGTCGACACTAAAAAAAATATGCTTACGGCAGTAGAGGCCGGCAACCAAAAGTCATGGCAAGCTGCGTTGCCAGAAGTGCAGCTAGCAATTAATTGCACTATGAGCAGCGTGACTAAAGCGAGTCCACTTGAGCTTTTAATAGGCAAGGTTGCTAGACCCTTGCAACTTATGACGTTGGATACAGACGATACAAATGTAGACTTAGATTTTTTTAGAGGGCATGCGGCACAGGAAATGGAGTCAAGCGCCGTAATAGAAAAAGCTAGATTTGACAAAAATAAAGCGAAAGTTAGGAACTTTAAAGTCGGTGACTATGTTTTGTTGGAGAACCATGAACGCAATAAAACAAAGTTAGAACTTAAATTCAAAGGACCATATCAGGTGGCCGAGGTACTTGACGGTGACAGGTATTTACTGAAAGCATTGAATTCCAATAGGACGTATAAGTATGCACACGATCGCATACGACCTATGGCTGAGTGTTACGGCCCATCGGAGTTGAATGTAGGCTTGGAAACCCCCACAAACACTGTAGAGTCAGAATGTGCCGCTAACGGCGCAAGTAAGTAATTCTAACCCCGTTTTTCGTATTTTAGTGTAAAGATTTCTTAAAACTAGGACTGTGGGACATGGTCCTGTGTAGCGCCGGCCTGTGTGACATTTAGTAAAGCCTGTGTGGCACCAGCCTGGGTGGCAGATAGCCTGTGTGGCACTAGCCTGTGTGGCACTAGCCTGTGTGGCACTGGCCTGTGTGGCACTAGCCTGTGTGGCACTAGCCTGTGTGGCACTAGCCTGTGTGGCACTAGCCTGTGTGGCACTAGCCTGTGTGGCACTAGCCTGTGTGGCACTAGCCTGTGTGGCACTAGCCTGTGTGGCACTAGCCTGTGTGGCACTAGCCTGTGTGGCACTAGCCTGTGTGGCACTAGCCTGTGTGGCACTAGCCTGTGTGGCAACTAGCCTGTGTGGCACTAGCCTGTGTGGCACTAGCCTGTGTGGCACTAGCCTGTGTGGCACTAGCCTGTGTGGCACTAGCCTGTGTGGCACTAGCCTGTGTGGCACTAGCCTGTGTGGCACTAGCCTGTGTGGCACTAGCCTGTGTGGCACTAGCCTGTGTGGCACTAGCCTGTGTGGCACTAGCCTGTGTGGCAACTAGCCTGTGTGGCAACTAGCCTGTGTGGCAACTAGCCTGTGTGGCAACTAGCCTGTGTGGCAACAAGCCTGTGTGGCAACTAGCCTGTGTGGCAACTAGCCTGTGTGGCACTGGCCTGTGTGGCACTGGCCTATGTGGCACTAGTCGAGTTGAGGTAAAAGCTTGCCGTAAAACCTGTGTGGTAATCTGAGGATTTTGTTGTAACTGATAGAGTTTAGAGAGGTGATAGAGTTGGTTTTGGAGAGTTAACTGATAGATCCCTATCTTTATTTTTGATTTTGATACGCTTGATAATACATGGTCAGAATGACCGAACATGTAAAGGTTTACTTGAGCTTGCTCCTGGTTGTTCACAGATGATGAAGAGATTGCTAATTCACCCGAGGACGTGTGAAGAGGCAGGACGGCCGTAACGGCGCGTGTTGAATTAGACACGGAAATAATTTGATTTGTTATCACATCGATTAATCTGAAATATGAATATTGACTACTAATTTAAATTAAGAGCGGGTAACACCGAATGGAGTTGTACCTGTCATTGCGGGCGACTGAACGAATGAACTGACATGACGGTTCACTTTAATTTTGACAGCGGTCGCACGCAGTGTTAATGTGCAAACCCATTGGCTCTTTAAATCGCAATTAATTATTGTAATCACTAATTGTTTAAATAATCTTAGTGGCTTTATCATTAAAGTAGTGTTAAATCCAAGTTACGGTGCACTTATTTCAACGTTTCCTGGAAGTCATCGCCCATGATGGAGTCACGTGTGGACGAGTCAGATGACCAGTGTCCCGAAGGAAGTTCCCGGCGTCCCGACGTCCCGACATATACATATAATAAAACAGTAAAAATATTTTGTCTGTACATTTAGTATTTTTGACTGAAATGGATAGAGGGACACTTTAAAAGAATAATAAAAAGCAAAAAAAATTTTTGGAATTTCTTGTCTGTCTGTCTGTAATAATAATAATAATAACCCCCCCGAGGGGCCACCTTGTCGTGGTGGGGGGGCTTACGGGAAGCAAAGGCAATACAATTAGATCGCACCACCTTGATCTACTGCCAAAAACTAACAACACCCTAGTTACATGCTTCCCTAACTAACGGTCCCAAACCAACATAAAGATGAAAATGGAAGAAAATAAAAGATATAATTTACGGCCGCTGCCCGGGGGTCGCCGGGGCGTACTTGGAGCCGATGCTGAGTACCACAGAATGCGAACCATCGGCGACGGGGGGCTGAGCAGGCGGGCTCCCCTCGAACAAAGGACTACAGCCGACGATCACTCACAATCATCTCCCATCACATCAGCAATAGTACAAAACCACCCAAGCCCATCTTCATCACCCTCATCACTCTTCCCATCTATCGCTTCTTCACCAGCGTCTTATATGAGTAGACTGTCTTCACCACCTCCTTCGGTTATTAATGTTTCACCTCTTCAACCCAGTCAGGATGTTGTGCAGGAGGCAAGTACCGCCACATTACCTGCACCCGCCATGACCGGATCTAGAGTGCGCAAAAAGTGGACTAAAGAAATGAATACCTTTATAATGCGTACTTATTTAACTATAACTTCTTTAGAAACAACAAACCTTCGAAACTATTTATCTTCTTTGTATGAGAAATTTATTGAAAAATACCCAGAAGCAGAAGTAAGTAAGCAACGGATAGGGGATCAACGTAGAGCCATAGTTCGGAATAAATTCTTGTCGGATGAAGAAATTACTATAATTCGTCAAGAAGTTGAAATAGAACTACGAAATATACAACCGACACAATCAATACATCCACCAAATAATACAGAACGCATGAGATGGCCAGATGAAGTAAATGAGACTATAATGATAACGTACTACACTATAACTGCACTTGAAACCAACAAAACAGGATATAGACAGATGTTGTATCAAACTGTAATTAAAAAACACCCAGAAATATCTCATGTATCTGAGCAAAGAATAGCAGACCAACGGAGAGCAATTATAAACAATAGATTACTTAGCTTAGAAAAGTTACAAGAAATTCGAGACAAAGTTGCACTTGATTTGATTACATTGACTCCATCTGAACCATCTCAATCTCATAATAGTCAAGACGAACATAATTATGATCATTACCAGGTAACACCAACATCAATCCAACAAGAAGACAGACAAAACACACCCCAAGAGGAGCAGAATATACAAGACTACCCTCTCCCATCGGAAACTGAGAACCAAGTAGAAATAGAATTCAAAACCCTGTTAGATAAGTACATGCAAACAGAACCAACAAAAAGACCTCGTATACCCAAACAAAGACCATCAAAGAAGTTAATGGCTATAGTAAGTAGTTTAAATAAAAATATCCTACCAAAATACATATCTACAGAAACAGATTTTTTAACTCTACAGACAATTATATATGTCGGAGCACTAACAGCAGTTAGATTAAATGGAACAAGAATATCAGAAACAACAAATAACATAAGGCAAAGACCTGACAAACCAAGATGGGAAAAAAGACTAGAGGATAAAATAAAAGATCTAAGAGCCAAAGCGGGAAGGCTGACAGAATACATGAACGGAAACCGAGGGCAGGCATTAGAAAGACAAGTAGAGCTTATAAAACAACAATACCAATTACATTCACAACATGAACATCAGAATACAGAATTGTCACATTTCCTAGATACCATAAAACAAAAGATAAACACTGCTGCTAATAGACTTCGTAGATATAAAGAAACGACAGAGAGAAAACGCCAAAATAGACAGTTTTGTTCTAACGAAAAAATATTTTATAGGTCCCTTACACAAAGTAATAATAATGACAACACAACACCTCCACCACCAGAAACACTTCATGAATTCTGGTCTAACATTTGGTCTAAACCAGTATCACATAAAGAAAACGAATGGATAGAGCAGGATAAAGACTATATTCAAGATGTACAAAATATGCAATTTGAAACAATTGACATGGAAGTTCTTCAATCAGTTATTGCTAAAACACATAATTGGAAATCTACAGGATCGGATAACATACATAACTATTGGTACAAAAAGTTTACATGCACGCATTCTTTATTACTCTCACACATTAATAACTTTTTAGAATCTCCAGAGACGATGCCATCTTATCTTACACAGGGACTTACATATTTGCTACCAAAAGATTACACAGATACTACTAATCCATCTAAATACCGTCCAATAACGTGCCTGCAAACATTATACAAAATAATTACCTCCTGTATAAACGAGGCTATATATTCACACATAACGAAATACAATATTCTAGCTGAAGAACAAAAAGGATGTCGTCGAAACAGCAGAGGATGTAAAGAACAACTTATAATTGACGCAGTCGCATCAAAACAGGCTTACATCAAAAAACGCAGTATCTATACTATGTATGTCGATTATAAGAAAGCGTATGATTCTGTACCTCATACTTGGTTAATCTATGTATTAGAACACTACAAGATCCATCCAACAATAGTGAACTTTTTAAAAAAATTTATGCTAAACTGGAATACCAAACTCATTTTAAAGACCAAGAACACCAATATTGAAACAGACCCTATCCAAATTCGTAGAGGAATATTCCAGGGTGATGCATTGAGTCCTTTATGGTTTTGTCTGGCACTCAATCCTCTTTCTAATTTGCTCAAACACACTAAAAAAGGGTTTCAAATAAACGCTGACGATGCACACCATACTATAAGTCACTTAATGTACATGGACGATATTAAACTTTACGGTCAGTCATTACAAGAATTACATCACTTAGCTGGTATAACAGAACAGTTTTCTGCAGATATACATATGGAATTTGGCATAGACAAGTGTAAAATTCAATCAGTACATAAAGGCAAAATACAAAATAATTCATATACACTACAGAATGATGAACAAATAGAACCATTAGATCTAATATTAGGTTATAAATATTTAGGATACCAACAAAGTCAACAGATACACCAAAAAGAAACCAAACAGAAACTGACAGACGAATTTAGGACAAGACTACATAAAATACTTAATACACATCTTAATGCTCGCAATACAGTTAAAGCCATAAATACATTCGCCATACCGATTCTTACCTACTCTTTTGGGGTCATCAATTGGTCTCAAAGTGATCTTAAAAATCTCCAACGCATCATCAATACACTTATGACTAAATACCGTAAACACCATCCTCGTTCTTGTATACAAAGACTCACATTGCCAAAAAGTGAAGGAGGTAGAGGATTGATTGACATACAAAATCTACATAATAAACAAATTACAACATTAAGATCATTCTTCCATCATCATTCACAACAGTCACCCCTGCACACAATAACCACCCAAGCAGACAAGAAGTATACTCCGCTAAATTTACAGGATCACTCAAAACAAAAAAATGAGACTATAACTACGGCAAAACAAAAACTAGAAGCATGGGCTGTAAAATCCCTTCATGGCAGACATTTTCTCGACTTGGCCAATCCGAACGTTGACAAAAGTGCGTCAAACGCATGGCTCAAGCGAGGAGAGTTGTTTCCTGAAACGGAGGGGTTTATGCTTGCAATACAGGACCAAGTAATAGATACAAAGAACTACAGGAAGTATATAATTAAAGATTTACAGAACGACTCCTGCCGCCATTGCCATAGTAGTCCTGAAACAATACAGCATATCACTGGTGCATGTAGAGCTATAACGCAGACAGATTACAAACACAGACATGACCAGGTTGCCTCCATTATACATCAATATCTTGCAGCTAAATATAAATTGATTACAGAAAAAACAGCATACTACAAATACTCACCTCAAGTAATTCTGGATTCACCTGAATATAAGCTTTATTGGGACAGGACGATACTTACAGATAAGACTGTACACCACAATAGACCGGACTTAACTCTACATGACAAAAACAATAGAACAGTATACCTAATCGACATTGCAGTCCCAAATACTCACAACCTTTCATCCACCTATACTGAGAAAATTACTAAATATACCGATCTCGCAATAGAATTGAAAGCACAATGGCGTGTAGATACAGTTAAAACCGTACCTATTATTATATCATCCACAGGAGTCATACCTAAATCACTGTATACCAGCCTAAACCTCTTAGATATACACCCACTAACATATATTCTTATGCAAAAGGCAGTCATATTAAACACATGCCGTACCGTCCGTAAATTTCTCTCTTCCGATTCTTGAAAACTTACCCTAGATTCTCTTCTTCTAAGCTGTTTTCGTTTGGCCACAAGCCCGCGTTACAGTTAAATCCCCAAAGCTATGTTTGGGAGAAAAATTAAGAACAAGATAATAATAATAATAATAATATATAATGTCAGCTGTCATGCAAAAATGACGTTCAACCGAAAAATTTTGTAAAATTATAAATAATCTTGTGAATATAATATGTATTATGGTGTTTATTTTAAATAACCAATACACAGACCAAATGCTGGATCAAATAACCAAACCAAATACTGGATATATACCCCCAAATACCAAGATGAACCGAACGCGAACGTCATGATTACTAGAAGAACAGTGAGACAAAGACGCGCACACCTAACACCTCCGCCCGCCTCGTCTGGCTCCACATCGTCGGAGGAGCAGTATGCTACACCTCCGACCTCTGCTGTGTCGAGCGACGAGGACGGGCCGCCGACGCCGCCGCCGCCGCGACCACCTGTGCGACGGGACTGTAGACGACGTGCCTGCGCAGAATGATTGTGGGAATACAAACGTAAGTACCCAGAATAACGAGCAATTGAGGAGCGCATTGGATGATGCGATTCATTTATACCGGTCTGTCCCTGCATCCCATAGACCACGTCTACCGCGTTTGCCCATGCATAAAAAGAATATTTTTCTTATGGGGGCCCTAAATCGTCTGCTGGATTCATATTTGGAATCCAGCCAAGATTTAGCTGATACGCACTCGATTCTTTACTGCGCAGCTATTGCGGCTTGTCGCGTGGCTCAAGTAAAGTTCCCGGACTCCAACCGGAGCCCGCGACAGGTCACCGAGACACCTGCATGGCAGTTGAGAATCGAGCGGCGTATAACCACGGCTAGGACCCTCATAGCAAAATTAATTTGTTTTAGGTCGGGCAATAATCGCCCGAGAGTCATGCGCTTTGTGACCCAAGCATTTGTTGGAACAAATATCCAACCGCGTGATTATATGTTGTGGGTCACAGAGCGCATAGACTTCCTGAAACAGAAAATTTATGCATGGGCGAACCGGATTCGACGCTTTAGGGAGAGGGTTGATAGATACCGCCAGAATCGTATTTTCCAATGTGATCAGAGGAAGGTATACCGAGAGTGGGAGAGTCCCGCTAATAGTGTGGTGGACAGGCAGTTACCAAGTGATCAAAATATTATACATTTTTGGCAAAGCATTTGGTCAGTGCCTGTCGACCACACCGAGGATGCATGGATTGATGTGGTTGGGGGGGCATGTGATTCGATGGATACCATGGAGCCAGTAATCATAAGTGCTGATGACGTTAGTTGTGCAATTCGTTCAGCACACAATTGGAAAACACCAGGCCCGGACGGATTGCACAACTTCTGGCTCAAGTGGTTCCATCGATCACATGCTGTCCTAGCGAAACAATTTCAAAATTCAATTGAAGCGGGATCTCTACCAGCTTTTATGACTACTGGTATTACCTTTCTGCTCTATAAAAATGGTAGTACCACGGAAGCTAAGAACTACCGACCTATAACATGCTTGCCAACGCTGTATAAGCTCCTTACATCCATTCTAACATCAAAAATAAATCAACATGTTGATAATAATAATATCATGGCCATAGTTCAGAATGGATGTAGAGCTGGGTCCCGTGGTACTAAAGAGCTTCTCCTCATTGACAAGACCATTTGCCAACAGGTTCGTCGAAACAGAAAGAATCTATCTGTCGCCTGGATTGATTATAAAAAGGCCTATGATTCGGTGCCTCATTCATGGCTGAGACGGGTGCTGGAGTTATATAAATTGGATACAACTTTATGCACCTTTCTCAATACATGTATGGGGCAGTGGACCACAGTCCTTTGCAGACCGGGTGGCGGCGTTTCTTCCTGTTTAACGGATCCTATAAGGATACAGCGAGGTATATTCCAGGGCGATAGTTTGAGTCCGTTGTGGTTTTGTCTAGCTCTGAATCCACTTAGTACTTTGCTAAAAGATTCAGGGCTAGGTATACGACTTCGAAGAGGGGGTGAGATCATATCTCATCTATTATACATGGATGACCTCAAATTATTTGCACCAAAAAAACCGGACCTATTGAAGATGTTAAAAATCACTGAGAATTTTAGCACCTCAATAGGTATGGAGTTTGGTGTAGATAAGTGTGCGGTCATGCATGTGGAAAGAGGCAGAGTTGTAAACTCTGATGGTTTACAACTCTCTGAGATGATGACTCTCAGATCCCTCTCCGAAGTTGAAACTTACAAATACCTTGGTATGCCAGAGTCTTTGGGTATATCAGATGGGGACATAAAACAATCAGTGAGGGAGCGTTTCTTTGGCCGACTGAAAAAAGTACTGAAAAGTGTTTTATCAGGAGGCAACAAGGTACGCGCCTTTAATGGTTGGGTTATGCCTTTGTTGATATACACCTTTGGCATACTAAAGTGGACTCAAACCGAGCTTGACGCCTTGGATATTAAAGTCAGAAAACTGTTAACGACGTACCGCATGTATCATCCACGATCATCGGTCATGAGATTGTATATCCCTCGGAAGTGTGGGGGTCGTGGATTTTTAAACGCCAAGAACCTACACAACCGAGAGGTATGCAATCTCAGGGAATACTTTCTCAGCCGTGAAAGTGGCTTACACCGCGACGTCGTAACAGTTGACAGTGGCTTTACACCGCTATCCATGGCAAACAGGAATTGGCGCAAACCGCAGGTGCTTACTACCCAGAGCCGCATTGACGTTTGGAAGAGCAAGGAGCTTCACGGGCGGTTCTACAGGGTCCTTCATGGTCCTGATGTGGACCTGCTCGCGTCGGTGGCCTGGTTACGTTTCGGTGACCTTTTTGGGGAAACCGAAGGTTTTGCCTGTGCAATTATGGACGAAGTTATCAAGACGAATAACTACCGGAAATATATCCTGAAGGATGGTACGGTTGACATTTGTCGAGCATGCCACCGTCCCGGAGAGTCACTCAGGCATATAGTTTCCGGTTGTTCTCATCTTGCTAACGGCGAGTATTTGCACAGACACAACCAAGTAGCCAGGATTATACACCAGCAACTTGCCCTTAAATACGGCCTTGTAGGCTCTGAGGTACCGTACTATAAATATGCACCAGCGCCAGTTCTTGAAAATGGTCATGTCACGCTCTATTGGGACCGGTCAATTATCACAGACAGGACTATTGTTGCCAATAGGCCTGATATTGTGTAACGTAACGTAACCAGGCCACCGACGCGAGCAGGTCCACATCAGGACCATGAAGGACCCTGTAGAACCGCCCGTGAAGCTCCTTGCTCTTCCAAACGTCAATGCGGCTCTGGGTAGTAAGCACCTGCGGTTTGCGCCAATTCCTGTTTGCCATGGATAGCGGTGTAAAGCCACTGTCAACTGTTACGACGTCGCGGTGTAAGCCACTTTCACGGCTGAGAAAGTATTCCCTGAGATTGCATACCTCTCGGTTGTGTAGGTTCTTGGCGTTTAAAAATCCACGACCCCCACACTTCCGAGGGATATACAATCTCATGACCGATGATCGTGGATGATACATGCGGTACGTCGTTAACAGTTTTCTGACTTTAATATCCAAGGCGTCAAGCTCGGTTTGAGTCCACTTTAGTATGCCAAAGGTGTATATCAACAAAGGCATAACCCAACCATTAAAGGCGCGTACCTTGTTGCCTCCTGATAAAACACTTTTCAGTACTTTTTTCAGTCGGCCAAAGAAACGCTCCCTCACTGATTGTTTTATGTCCCCATCTGATATACCCAAAGACTCTGGCATACCAAGGTATTTGTAAGTTTCAACTTCGGAGAGGGATCTGAGAGTCATCATCTCAGAGAGTTGTAAACCATCAGAGTTTACAACTCTGCCTCTTTCCACATGCATGACCGCACACTTATCTACACCAAACTCCATACCTATTGAGGTGCTAAAATTCTCAGTGATTTTTAACATCTTCAATAGGTCCGGTTTTTTTGGTGCAAATAATTTGAGGTCATCCATGTATAATAGATGAGATATGATCTCACCCCCTCTTCGAAGTCGTATACCTAGCCCTGAATCTTTTAGCAAAGTACTAAGTGGATTCAGAGCTAGACAAAACCACAACGGACTCAAACTATCGCCCTGGAATATACCTCGCTGTATCCTTATAGGATCCGTTAAACAGGAAGAAACGCCGCCACCCGGTCTGCAAAGGACTGTGGTCCACTGCCCCATACATGTATTGAGAAAGGTGCATAAAGTTGTATCCAATTTATATAACTCCAGCACCCGTCTCAGCCATGAATGAGGCACCGAATCATAGGCCTTTTTATAATCAATCCAGGCGACAGATAGATTCTTTCTGTTTCGACGAACCTGTTGGCAAATGGTCTTGTCAATGAGGAGAAGCTCTTTAGTACCACGGGACCCAGCTCTACATCCATTCTGAACTATGGCCATGATATTATTATTATCAACATGTTGATTTATTTTTGATGTTTCCGGTTGTTCTCATCTTGCTAACGGCGAGTATTTGCACAGACACAACCAAGTAGCCAGGATTATACACCAGCAACTTGCCCTTAAATACGGCCTTGTAGGCTCTGAGGTACCGTACTATAAATATGCACCAGCGCCAGTTCTTGAAAATGGTCATGTCACGCTCTATTGGGACCGGTCAATTATCACAGACAGGACTATTGTTGCCAATAGGCCTGATATTGTGATAATTGATCGGGTGACGAGCCGTGCAATCCTCGTTGATGTCACCATTCCTCATGATGAGAACCTCGTAAAGGCCGAGAAAGAGAAACTTTCAAAGTACTTGGACTTGGCCCACGAGGTTACCGCCATGTGGCGTGTTGGCTCAACGATTATTGTTCCGATAGTCGTTAGTGTGAACGGACTTATAGCGAAGAGTCTCGATCGTCATCTAGAGACTCTCGCTCGGCAGTTAGGTCAAGAGTCAGATTCAGAAGGCGGTACTCTTGGACACGGCCCGCATTGTGAGGAGATTCCTCTCGTTGGAGCCCTGACCACCGGTAGCTTGGGTCTTTGCTCCGCTACCGATGGGTTCCCCTTTTTTTTATATTTTTAAATGTTTTTTATTTTTTTTGAATATTTTATATTTAAAAATGTAAAAAAAAGAGAATACAAATAAATAAATGAATAATAATAATAAATTCTTTATTGTCTTGAAAATTACAATTTTAGAACTAAGGTTGGGCCTTCCTTTTAAGTTATATACTCGTAAACCTGTGTTAGAAAGACCCGCTCTTAAATAATTACATATGTGTTATTTGCAGACAATGCGCAATTACAGATTTTAATGTTTAAAAATAATAGGTACAGACTTGCTTATAATAAAATGTAATGACACAATTGAACTAAATACATTGGGGTAGAATTTAATTAATAAAAGATAAAAGTGATTCGACTTCTTCATATGTTTGCGACTTTAGCCAGTTATTTATAAGTATTTTACAATTACGACTAGTTAGGTGGTATATATTTAACTCTCTATTTAATTGATTATAAAGATGTGAAGATAAGCGTAAATATTGTCTTTCGGCAAAAACGGTTTTGACTACATTTACTGGGGCTACCACATGATTCCTACGCCTTAGTAAGAGTCGGGGGTCGAAGGTCAGTGATTTATGAACTTTTAGTACAGTGTTTAACACGAACAGTTTTCTGACGGTCAAAACGTCGCTCAGAGTGTATAAGGTCTCTGTTGGAAAACGATAGGGTTTGAAATGGATAACTTTTAGCAGAGCTCTCTGTGCCCCAGGTCTAAGTATTTGGTTTTGTTGGCGCCACCCCAAACCGGAATACAGTATCCGAGTACAGATTGGACTAGAGATACGTAGATTTGTTTTAATAGTGCTCTGTTGGCAATATGTCTTAAGGTCTTAAAAGTCCATATTAATTTTCTTACTCGGCCCATGAGCAATTCTAGGTGCGAGTGCCAACATAAGCCTTGATCTAACATGACGCCGAGGTATTTTACAGTTTTTTCCTTTGTGATAGCTGGACAATCACAGGGCGAGTTGAAATTGTAATTGCAGTTATGTATTTTTATTGTGAAATATCTTGTTGGTTGAGTAGTGATATACTTAGTGAAGCACACATAATTTGTCTTTATGTATGATCACGCTAATCTCCGAAAGTACTGAACCGATTTGAATGAAACTTTTTTTGTTGTGTAGCTATTAAGCCTAGGCAACATTTAGGCTATAATTGATTTTGAAAACTGGAACACCTGATGAAGAACCAAAACGGAACAGTTAAACTATAAGAAATATGGAAATGGTGCCCTAAGTCGTTCAACCTGATGAGCATTTTCTGCTGACGTATAAAAATTCAAGATCTGGAAGATCTGATGAAGAACTGCAAGAGACCAGCTACACTATAACATATATAGAAATGGCGCCTTAGTAAAAGTCGTTCAACCTGATGAGCATTTTCTGCTGACGTATAAAATGTCAAGATCTGGAAGATCTGATGAAGAACTGCAAGAGACCAGCTACACTATAACAAATATGGAAATGGCGCCTTAGTAAAAGTCGTTCAACCTGATGAGCATTTTCTGCTGACGTATAAAAATTGAAGATATAGAACATCTGATGAAAAGCTCCATGAGACCAGCTACACTATAACACATTATATGGAAATGGCGCCTTAGCAAAACTTGATTAATATAAAGAACATTTTCTGTAAAGTCAAAGTCAAACGTGTAGACGTATAAAAATCGAAAATCCGAAACATCTGATCAGTCATCCAAACATCAGTTTGGAACACAAAAAGATTTTTCATCTTAACGAAACTCACGCGGGCGAAGCCGCGGGCGACAGCTAGTTCAAATATAAATTAATAAATGTAATAAAATTCTCTTAATACTAAATAAATATAATAACGAATAAATTAAAAGAAAATTAAAAAAAAAACAGCCAAGTGCGAGTCAAGCTCGCGCACGATGGTTCCGTACACGCAAAGCATCTCACATTATAGCTCTAACTAAAAGACCAACTAGTTTCAAAAACAAACTTAACTTTGCAGTTCAATCCCTATGATTCATACTGCATCGTTTGCAAAAATAAATTTGTAACACTTTTTTTTACTTCCAACAACATAGTTAAAACTTTCAGATTTATTCCTGTACATAAGTACTGTTAGACCTTGCTTTTTGCCAAATTTCATAATTTAGGTCAACGGGAAGTACCCCATAGGTACATTGCTGTACCCCATAGGTAACCCATAGGTGATTGCTGTCTGAAATCACAAAATGCAAAAATTCACAACTTTTACGGTAATATCTCGTGACGTATAATTTTGATTATTTTTTTGTTGAAAGAGGCCGTGGATCCGAGTATTCGATATTATTTCAACTTGATACCTTTAAGCGTTCCGGAGATAAAAAAAATTGACAGACAGACGGACCGTTTTTGCCTTTTGAGGTACGGAACCCTATAAAGAAGATTTGAAGAAAGTTTAAAAAAAATTCGTATACTAAGTTTTAAAAAAATTAAAAGAAAGATTGAACGAAATACGAATAAAAAGTATTGGAAATTATATCATTCATAATTCATCCTCCCCCACCTCCCGTGCCGTGCGAGGCCAGGGAGGGGCGCAAATTATGCTTTTCGCAAGTAAATACACGAATTGATATCCAAATCGTACCATTGAATAGTTCCCTCGCTTTCTCCAGGATCCCAACCTTGTGTCTATGATCCCATAACTTGGAAGTATTCATCGCGACGAATTGATAACCTCCTCTCCTCCTTTTTTAGATATTCCATTTTTAGGGTTCCGGTACCGTTCCTAATAAACAACCCTTATAGTTTCGTCATGTCTATGTCATAGTTTTCTTATACGACGTGTATCTAACAGATTTTTTTTTTTACGTAAAACCCAAAATTTTACACAGCGGCGAAATTATTTATTTATTTATTTTATTTAAAACTTTATTGCACAAAATTAAAAAAAAAATTATGTACAAATGGTGGACTTAACGCCATAAGGCATTTTCTGCCAGTCAACCATTAGACCAAGCAGAGAGTAGTAAGGATAATTCTTCTTTTTATTTCTTTTGTATCAATGAATGAACATTTAAAAAAACAGCATGTTTTGTGCATCTGTGAAATCGAAATTTATTTTACAGTTACATAATTTAAAGTTACGAAGAAAAATATAAAATTAGGAAATCTAAGAAATAACGAAAGGAGAATTTTTTAAACAAACCTTTTTAAAAACATGAAGACAAGACTTTGCTTTTTATTGAAAACTAGCTGCGCCCCGGGGCTTCGCTCCCGTGGGAATTTCGGGATAAAAAAAACCCTGTGTGCTATTCCCGGTATTTATGTACCCGTGTACCAAATTTCATTGAAATCCGTCCTGTATAGACTTTGCGTAATTGAGTTACAAACATCCTCACAAATTCACACACTCACATCCAAACTTTTGCATTTATATAGTAGGACTAGCTGTTGCCCGCGGCTTCGCCCGCGTAAGTTTCGCTTAGATTAAAAAATTTAGTGTTCCAAACTGTAGTAACCTAAACTCCAGTACTCAAAATTTCAGCCATTCCCGTGTCCCGCGGGAATATATTAGGTACTCGTAGTACAGTCACGGTGTTAAAATTAATCAAAAGAGATATTTCATTCAATAAACGATCTTCATCTGCTCGCTATCTACAATTTCTCGTGTACCACCACTCCCACCCCTAGTCCCTCTTTGTTCTATCCCGTGTCCTATCTATTTATACGTCGTCGGTAGAAAATGCTCATCAGGTTGAAGGACTTTTGCTTAGGCCTCATTTCCATTTATTTTATAGAGTAGCTGGTCTCTTGGAGTTCTTCATCAGATGTTCCATAATCTTCAATTTTTATACGTCAGCAGAAAATGCTCATCAGGTTGAACGATTTTTGCTATGGCACCATTTCCATATATGTTATAGTGTAGCTGGTCTCTTGGAGCTTTTCATCAGATGTTCCAGAGCTTCAATTTTTATACGTCAGCAGCAAATGCTCATCAGGATGAACGACTTTTGTTAAGACCATTTCCATATTTCTTATAGTTTAACTGTTCTGTTTTGGTTCTTCATCAGGTGTTCCAGTTTTCAAAATCAATTATAGCCTAAATGTTGCCCAGGCTTAATAGGTATACAACAAAAAAAGTTTCATTCAAATCGGTTCAGTACTTTCGGAGATTAGCGTGATCATACATACAGACAGACAGACAGAACGACAGACAAGAAATTAAATTTTTTTTTTTTGCTTTCTATATTCTTTTTAAGTGTCCCTCTATCCATCAAAAATACCAAATGTACAGACAAAATATTTTTACTGTTTTATATTATACTAGCTGTCGCCCGCGGCTTCGCCCGCGTGAGTTTCGCGTAGACGAAAAGTCTTTTTGTGTTCCAAACTGTTTCAGATGTTTCGGATCTTCGATTTTTATACGTCTACAGAAAATGCTCATCAGATTAATCAAGTTTTGCTAAGGCGCCATTTCCATATATGTTATAGTGTAGCTGGTCTCTTGGAGTTATTCATCAGATGTTCCTGATCTTCAATTTTTATACGGCAGCAGAAAATGCTCATCAGGTTAAACGATTTTTGCTAAGGCGCCATTTCCATATATGTTATAGTGTAGCTGGTCTCTTGCAGTTCTTCATCAGATGTTCCAGATCTTCAATTTTTATACGTCAGCAGAAAATGCTCATCATGTTGAACGACTTTTGTTAAGGCACCATATCCATAGTTCTTATAGTTTAGCTGTTCTGCTATGGTTCTTCATCAGGTGTTCCAGTTTTCAAAATCAATTATAGCCTATATGTTGCCCAGGCGTAATAGCTATACAACAAAAAAAGTTTCATTCAAATCCGTCCAGTAGTTTTTGCGTGAAACGCGTACATACATACAGACAGACAGACAGACAGACAGACAAGATATTCCAAAAAAATTTTTTTGCTTTCTATTGTTCTTTTTAAGTGTCCCTCTATCCATTTTAGTCAAAAATACTAAATGTACAGACAAAATATTTTTACTGTTTTATTATATGTATAGATAAAGATATATAGATATAGATAGATAATATTAGTAGAATTAAATCCATGGAATTAATAAAATCTTAAATTTGAGCAAATTAGTATTATTCGATTTTGGTACATAAAATATATTATTTTATTGAACGGTGTGTTTGACATGGGTCCAAGTCCGTGTTTAGTTCATAACTAAGTACTAGAATTAAATAAACTTTTTAGTCTTCAGATATATTTTTTAATCATCACTACCAGGGTTATACTATACCCATATTTTGTACATTGTTTATGTAAGTAATTTATTTTATGATAATATTTGCCGTACTTCCGAAGTTCTAATGACAAATGGGCAGGCTCTATTATGGTTGAGCTTTGCGATGGCTGACCCTCGCGTCAACTCGTGAACAAGGAACTGGTCTGCTCGATTCTGATACGACTTTTATTTTTATTTTTTGTTCTTATATTTTATTTTATTTTGACTGTACACAATCTGTATGTATAAAGTTAATAAATAACCCCTCTGGCATGTTAGGCCGACCAAAACTGTTTCATGAGTTTCTTTCGGCATTTCTTCTCATCAGTGGTCGTTCCGAAATGTAGTTTGTAGCTTTGAGACATATTATATTATGATTTAATAATTAGTTTTCGATGTGAAAAAGAGCCTTCTTTGAAGGCCAAGTTGACTTTGAAATGAACTAGCTTTTAGGTTGGGTACAAGTATCTAGATAAGTAGAGTCATTCGGGGTAACTGACCGCATAGGGTAAGTGAGCGCACTGCGCATATCTCCCGAACGAGGAGCAGGGGAGGTGTCGTTGTTGTAGTGTTAGTTGTAGACTCCTTTTATTCAACTACTCACACTACATTGTCGTGTTCGGACAAAACAGAGCCCACCCGCCTATGTATCGTGCGGTGGACGGACATTGTTTTTTTCGTAAAAAACAATTTTCCATGTTTGTGTTTGTAATCTTTTACCCAACGGAAAACAGTGTATTATTGGGTCCGGCCGTTAGGCCCCATTCCGCCAAGCTCTCGGCCGCGACGCTCACGAATTTTAAAATTTGTTTTTCTTCGACGCTCTCGGCCGCGACGCTAGTACGGTTTTACAACGTTATGTTGTTTTTGTTATGATTACGGATATATTTATGCTTAATATATTTTAAAAGTTTGAGGTCATTCATTTCAAATGGTACCTATGGGGAAAGTGTACGCGGGTAAGCGTGCGCAAGCACACACTTACCCTTTTGCTACCAATTTATCAACATCATGTTCTGTTTGTTAGAATAATGAATGTATAGATAAATAAAATTAAAAAATATACATAGTTCGAAAGAGTGCCCCAAGCTGGGAAACATACAGTATTTCTTCAGCCCTCTCAAGGATAAATACCCCATAGAATGTGACAATTCTAAGACAGAAAATAGTTCATCTAGATTTGAATGAAACATAGTAAAATAAAAGTAGGTATTGTAGGACCTGTACGAAATGTTTCTTTTGATCTTCGCGAGCGATGCGTTTAGTTATCCAATAAGCGCATACTTAGGTACCTAAAATGCGGGTCAAGTAAGCGCATCTTGATTTTTGTCTTAAAATAAAAAAACTATTATGATTTCTGTTCTTTTTTATATTTCAACTTAGAGATGTATAATAATAATAAGCTCTTCCTGCTATGCCATTAGGAGTTTACGCGAGCAACTCACAACAGAGCAGCTCAAATCGATCTATCATGCCTTAGTCGAAAGTAAAATTAGGTACTTATAGCATAAATTTCTGGGGTGGAAGCTAGTAGTATAATATTAAAAAAGCATTTATTGCACAAAAGCGTGCTATTAGAACCATCGTCCGTGTCCCCCTGGGAATCGAGCAAGGGTCATTTTAAAAAACTAAAAATTTTGACTGTACCCTCTCTCTATATCATGGTTCTGCTCTGTGACTTATACAAAGATTTGTCTAGGACAGAGACTTTAGAGGAAAGAAAAACTAGAGAGAGTACTAGACGGAAAGACCTGAAACAAAATATTATGCCTAGTCTAAATGTTGTAAGGCATTCCGCGAAATATCAGACAGTAAGATTATTTAACAATTTACCGGTGGATTTTAAATGTATGCCAAGTCTAAAGGTTTTTAAAGCCACATTACATTACTTTTTATTGGAAAAATGTTACTACAGTGTGGACGAATTTTTTTACATCAATAATTAGGCAATTTAATTTTAATACTATTTAATTTCTTCTATTATTATAATTGTTAAATTTTCTATCAAATTGTTAATTATATATTATTTAATTTAATTGAATGTAATTTTAACACACAATATGTATTGTTTATGAATAAATAACTATGAACTATGAATAAATGGTCTATCTCTAAGTCATGTTTTTATATTCTCAACTCTTATATTTTACGCATAGTGAGCTTTAAACTTCTTAAGTGCGCACACTTGACCCGAATGACTCTACCTATTCATCTGAAAAGAAATCAAAACAATACGTCTTAATTACAAGAACTCGACTCCACCATGAAAATGCCTGAGAAATCTCGCTTTATTCCCCATTTTCCTTGCAAATATTGTGCACAATTACGTCGTTTGCGTTATTTTCTCCACAAATTCATGCAAAATAGGACGCCTCGGGCACGAATGGGTCTTAAATGGACTTCGTTAGGCGCAAAAAACGGCGCCCGACGGTTGCGGGCGAATTATGCAATTTCATTTCAATTTACGGGTGCAGGTCTCGGGGGCGAGGGGGAGGGGGGCGGACCTATTAAGGCGGCTGCACACACGATACAACCACACACTTTTTTCACCACCCCAACGAGAGAGCGCGCCACTTTGCACCTAAACACACCAAGTTAGGAGCGAAAAGGGCGCGAACTGCGTTCGATTAAATTATTTCTCCATTATTTGATTCGCCACCTTTTTCAAAATGGCGGCAAAAAATTGCGTCGCGGCTCAGTACGTTCCCTGATGCATGTTTTCTTACGTAGGTATAATAGGGTTACAATACCAGTTCGACTGAATGCACCTACTATTCCAAATGTTCCAAAGTAACAATCTTGATTTTGATTTCTGTGATTAAGACAACAGGTACCTACTTTTCAACCGACTTCCCAAAAAAGGAGGAGGTTATATGTTTCGATGTATGTATGTTTTTTTTTTATGTATGTTCGCCGATTTCTCCGCCTATAGTGGATTGATTTCCAAAATTATTGTTTTATTCGAAAGAGTTTATTCCCAAGTTGGTCCCATTTTAACCACGTCAGAATCTGTTCGGTAATTTTAAAGATACCTAACAAAATTTACAAATTCAAGCATTGGATTATAGAGCAAAAGCCCGCGACAGCATGCTCTTCCTTATTTTATGAAAACTCAAGATTCTCTGTGCATGTCCCCAACACAGAAATAGCGATTATCGACTATAAAAGTTGGATCATGATTGCTTAGGCAGATAATTTGTAGCAATCATATTTAAAGTGATAGCTCAATTTCCTCAAAGTAAAAGCTTTCTAAAGATTTTATTCCGAATAATATGAGAAATCATGCCATCCATTGCCAAGCAATTGGTGCCGATACAAACCCCTGCCAGACATTGTAACTTTACTAAATTATAGTCATGTTTGTTTTATTATAAAAGCTAATTTTAATGATACTTTGAGAGGTCCCCAAGGGTGCTTTCTACCTATATAAATCACCTTTTCTATCCATATTACTTGCATAAGCTACTTAGATTCAAAGTTCATGTGTAGTCGCTAATCTTTTTTACACGTATATCCCACACAGAGAAAAATTCAGCATTTTTAAAATAAGGAAGGTTGGTCGTCGCGGGCTCTTGGTATATTTATGTGCCAAAAATAATAGATTTCCGTTGAATTCTGACAAGTTCTGACATTTCAAATCAAATTGACATAAACGTTTCGATTTCTTAACTATCGGCCAGTGAAAAAATAAGTTTAAGTTTTCATGACAACAAAATTGCGCCAAGTGCACTAAAAATGATAAAATAAAATTTTTTTCCACAAAAAATGAACCGACTTCCATTGTAAAACTTAAAATCATGAAATAACTTAATATGTAGATTAATGAAAAAGAAAAATGTATTGGCATGCTACCTACTTATTGAGGTAAAGTCGGTGCCAAATTAAAAATTAAATAATCTAAATTTAATTAGAATCATGTATGATTAAAATACATACCCTTACTCCTGCACTTGGCGCCGACTTCACCTCAATCAGTAGGTAGCATGCCAATACATTTTTCTTTTTCATTAATCTACCTATTAAGTTATTTCATGATTTTAAGTTTTACAATGGAAGTCGGTTCATTTTTTTGGAAAAAAAAAATATTTTATCTTTTTTAGTGCACTTGGCGCAATTTTGTTGTCATGAAAACTTAAACTTATTTTTTCACTGGCCAAAATTCAAGAAATCGAAACGATTTATGTCAGTTTGATTGAAATGTCATAACTTGTCAGAATTCCACGGAATTTTTGGCACATAAATAGACCAAGAGCCCGAGACGGCCAACCTGCCTTATTTCAAAAATGCTGAATGTTTCTCCGTGTCAAATTTCACGTATATCCACGTGTAAAAAAGATTAGTGACTACTCATGAAGTTTGAATCTTAGTTGCTTATGCAGGTAATATGGATAGCAAAAGTGAATTTTATAGGTCGAAAGCACCTTTGGGGACCTCAAAGTATCATTAAATTCAGCTATTATAATAAAACAAACATGACTATAATTTAGTAAAGTTACAATGTCTGGCAGGGGTTTGTGCACCAATGGCTTGGCAATGGATGGCATGATTTCTCATATTATTCGGAATGAAATCTTAAAAAACTCTTACTTTAAGGAAATTAAGCTACCACTTTAAATATGATTGCTACAAATTATCTACCTAAGCAATCATGATCCAACTTTTATAGAAATAGTGATTAGCGAAATCACTATTTCTGTGTTGGGTACATGCATAGAGAATCTTGAGTTTTCATAAAATAAGGAAGGGCATGCTGTCGCAGGCTTTTACTCTATAATCCAATGTTTGAATTTTAATATTTTGTAAGGTATCTTTAAAATTACCGAACAGATTCTGACGTGGTTAAAATAAACTATTTCCAATAAAACAATAATTTCGGAAAGCAGTCCACTATACGCGGAGAAATCGGCGAACATACATAAAAAAAAACATACATACATCGAAACATATAACCTCCTCCTTTTTTGGGAAGTCGGTTGAAAAAGGAATGTTAAGAAGGTTTGGGCATGTAGAGAGGATGGATGAAAAGAGATTGACGAAAGGTATTTATAAAGCAGAGAAATCAGAAATCAGAAATCAGAATGTTTATTTGCCAGAAAACAATGAATGATGAGGTGAATGGAAGAGTTGGTAAGGGTCGACCTCCGACCAGATTGCGGACCTCCTTAAAAAGGGAGATATTAGGAGCACCCATAATCGGGGAGCATGTATGAACAGAGTGATGTAGAGGAAGCAAGAGAGATCTGTAAGGATCGTAGCAAGTGAAAATCGCTAGTCTCTGCCTACCCCCACGGGAAAAAGGCGTGATAATATGTATGTATGTCAACCTTAGGAATAGAACTTGTAAATTTCCTTTGTAATTGATCACTTCTTCTTCTTCTTCTCTTCTTCTTCCGTGCCTTATCCCATTATTTGGGGTCGACCCTCCTCGTACGTCGTCGCCAGGACGATCTTTCCTGGGTTGTCAGAGTGTCCACTTGAGCCCGTCCCAAATCTTTGGTGACGGTTGTCATCCACGTTGCTGGCGGTCGTCCTCTGCCCCTTCTTGTTTCAGGTATGGCCATAGCTCTCCTAACCGCATGCTCTTCCCCTCTTCTCATCACATGGCCAAACCATCTCAGACGACCCTCGGCCATCTTGTCTGCTATTGGAGCGACTTTGAAGGAGCCTCTGATATATTCGTTCCGAATCCTGTCAAGCCTCGCCACACCAGCTGACCATCGCAACATTTTCATTTCAGTTGTGTGCAACTTTTGCTCATGTTTTTTTTTTTTTTGCCTATTAAGCCTATTTGCCTATTAAGTTATTTAATGATTTTAAGTTTTACAATGGAAGTCGGTTAATTTTTTTGGAAAAAAAAAATTATGTTTATTTGGATTAACTTTATTCAAATCAAATCTTTATAATAGGTATATTAGCGCAGTAAATAGAGCGAACCTTCCCTAGGGGTTAGTTACGTGCGGTACAGTGACTCTAAATTTTTTAAATTATTGTTTATGATGGTTGTAAGTATTTAAAATAAATATGGCACAATTGAATAGCTTTCGCACTCGCCGCCAAATTGGAAAAATCGAAAAAAATCACCACTTGGTTCGGTTTTTCGCTTATATTTTCTTTTAGTTGCATTTTCTCTTGAAAAGTGTTCTACACAATGTTGTAGAAAATTAAAAATTTAGTAATTTACATTTTACATTTTGTTTCTAGGACTGACAGTATCCGAGAAAAAAAATCCTTTGCCTTAAAAAAGTCATTTTTCAAACATTCGTCAAACGTTTCACTTTAGAACGATGTAATCCAGTCATGGTCTATTCTAGTAGAAAAAGTAGCAGAACAAACATCGTAGTGAATTTAATTGCCACACACACACACAATTCTTAACCAACCCTGCAGGGTGGAGGGTAAAACTAAATAATAAAACAACGGAAATTGTTTTTTGCTATAATATTTTACTTTCTACTAACTGAGCCTCGGTCCCATGGGAATTTTGGGAGATAAAGTACCTTATGTGCTAGTTCTGATATGTTTCTACTAGTATACATCTTCTATCGTATATATCTTTAATCGAAATCCGTCTAGTAGATTTTGTGTGATTAAGCAACAAATATCACATCCAAACTTTCCAATTTATAGTGTGATTCATTGCAGGTGAGTAACCGGTACCTGGTCGGGACACTGTAAAAGTGTCTGTGGACATTATTAAGTACAGATATTAGATAATACTTGCTTCATCTGCAATAAAGATTGGGAAAGAAACCCGATTTTGAAATAAAAAAGTTTTTATGTGATATTTCTTGCTCAGTCATAAAAAATCTACTGGACGGATTTCGATAAAATTTGGTATCTAGTAGAAAAATATCAGGGCTAGCACATAGGGTACTTTTTATCCCAATATTCATTCACATAGAAATAAAAAGGAGGGCAACAGAGCAATGGTTTCGACTAAAAAGCCATAAACTCTGGAAAGGGATACACACAGATAAAGGTCACGTGGAAATAGAACGCGAATATATAGGTAACCTGTCAATGATCCTAGCAAATAATGATCTCATCAGGAAAGCAAGAATCTTTGACAAAAAGTACAAGATACACATAGGTACCAGAGAAGACTGGAAAGTCGCAGTTTTTTAAAATACACATTTTCAAAACTATTAGTCCTAACAACAAAATTTAAAATGTACATTACCTATAGGAAATTTATTTTTACAACATTGAGTATAACTTTAATGTAGCTAAAATGCATCTAAACGAAGGTGAGAGCGCAAATCTGAATAAAGTGGCAATTTTTTTTTGTTTTATCAACATAAGGCGGGCGTGGAAGGGGGGAGGAATTGTGCCTCTTGCATTTTAAACACTTACTAACCATCCTAAATAACATATCAAAAATTCAGAACTATTGAACCATTTGTAAGTAAACCCCCACCCTAAGCTCTATTTTGGTCTTTATTCAATGAACTATGGACTGCATTCCAATAATTTTTGTATACAAGTAGAAAAATACCACAAATTGTACACAGGGTACTTTATATCCTGAAATTCTCATAGGAACGAAGACCCGAGGCGCAGTTAGCAGAAAATAAAATATTACAACAAAAAAAGCAATATTTCGTAGTTTTAATATTGAGTTTTACTCCCCATTCTGCAGGGTTGGTTAAGAAAAATTCAAATGCGTTTTTTAGGTAATTAAATTTCCTACAAATGTTGTTCCAATACTTATTCTCATAGATTACAGAGTTCTGAAGTGAAAAGTTTGACAAATTTCCGAAGAAGAAGATTTTTTTTTTATGAGCACACATAACTATCTCACTAACACATCTCGGTAACTATCAGTCCTAAATACAAAATGTAAAATGTATATAATAGGAAATTTAATTATCTAAATAGGAAATTTAATTATCTACAAGATTTTATAGAACACTTTTCTAGCAAAAATGCATCTAAACGAAAATATAAGCCTAAATCTAAACGAAGTTTTTTTTTAGTTTTTTTAAGATTGCGGCGGCGGCGCGGAAACTTCACAATAGTGCAACTTTTATTTTGAATGCTTACAATAATCCTACACAACATATCAAAAATTTCAGAATTACTAGACCGTATGTAAGTTGATTCTCGTCTATTTACTGGGTTAATATAAATCAAATTATATTATTAGACAATTGAAAATATTAAAGTTTTGTATCATTATGATTAGATGTATTACAGAGAATAATAGAAAGCAATGTAATAAATTTTAGAAAAACAAATTGAAATTGTTATTTTCATTACAGATGACTAGCTTTTGCCCGCGGCTACGCTCGCGTGAATTTCCCATGGGATCAGTTATTATTCCCGGGATGAAAGGGAAATTATGTCCTTCTCAGTATTGCCAAGTATGCGAAATTTCAGGTAGATTGGTTCAGAAGATAAAGCGTGAAGAGGTAACAAACAAATAAATAAAAAAACAAACTCACATTCTCATCAAGGCGGGCTAGCACCCCACATTTGAATTGTAATTTTTCATTAAAAAAATTACCTCTTAATTCTAAGAGGAAAAATACTTATACAGCAAACAGCATAAAGTAGATTATGATCTTTATTAAAATATTTTAGTATTTCTCGTTTGAGAGTACCTATTGCGGTTGTCGTGAAGGTTTATTTCATTGTAGTAGTGCATTTAAGAAATACTTAGCTGTCAATCAAATCGGTACAAAATCTGTTCGATCCTGCCAACGAAAGTACCTCACACACGCCTTGATTAAGCGTTTTATGAATTTTGTTTTTTTGTATACCTATAGCTCACATCAGTCCTCGTCTTATGATTGATTGTGATAAAAATAAAATAAAATAAAATAATTCTTTATTTTCTCTTCACATTCATAGGTTTAGAACAAAAGTAAGTGTATAAATAACTAGGGTATAACTCAATTCACCTGTAATGCGAGAGAGTGGTGTCTGAGATAGATTTCCGAAGAAACCTGTGATACAGATCACCACGGACATCACTCCACAGCTAAATTATGCGATACACTTGGTTGAGGCGAGTAGGGTGAGTGTGAATGTGTGCGTGAGTGTGCTTGTTCCCGCGATACTGCCTGCTGACGTTAATATTACGAGAGAATAGATAGGTAACAATGTATCGAATAAAGATAATCTATTTAAATACACTCCTGCGATACCCCTGGTGTTGTGGTTGTCCATGGGCAGCGGTGATTACTTACCATCAGGTGACCCGCTTGCTCGTTTGCCGCCCTATGTTATAAAAAAAATAAAAAAAAATAACGGGTAGCTAGCGTAAGGTAAATATTAAAATATCATGGGTAATTTGTCGTTAAGATTGAAAGCAGATTCTGATACAAGAGCAGTTCGGCATTTATACGAGAATACATAGTCCAGTCTAACACAGATAAACCAGTAAAATTAAATAAGTATAAATATAATGTGATATTGTTAAAGTAGAGTATTTTTTATTAAATAACGATTCTTAAATATTGTTTGTACATAGGTATCATAGAATATTGAAAGTGCTTTTTTCAGTATAGGTTATATTATTTCTGATACGACATATCACTGAACATTTTCAGTAGGAAGACGTAATAAACATGAATATTCGGCATCTACCGTGATTTCATGATATCTCCAGGGATTCCGCGAAATCCCTGGTTACCTCATATTCCTGCGACATAGGTATAGATACAAACCACAGATGACATTGCCGTCGGAGCCTCGGCTCCCCAGGCCTAACACCTAGCCTGGCCCTAGATCTTTCCTTTGTGGCGATTAAAAGCATTACCTACACCCCGCTCCCGCTAAAATATCAATATTTATAGAAAGAAGAATAGTTAGATTAGCTGACAAAAGTCATTTCTTTATCTCTACCTACCCCCACTGGATACATGCATGATGTATGTAAGTAGGTACCAATATCTAAGCAAAAAACCGGCCAAGTGCAAGTCAAACTCGCGCACCGAGGGTTCCGTACACGCAAAGCATCTCACATAATACCTTAAACTAAAAACCCAAGTACCTAATTTCAAAAACAATCTTAACTTTGCAGTTCGATCCCTGGGATTCATACTGCATCAAGCTCAAACATAGTTTGTTACACTTTTTTTTAAAACTTCCAACAACATATTTACAATTTTGATATTTATTCTTGTACAAGTAAGTATCTACTCATAGACCTTGCTTTTATCCTTTCATTAGGTCAACGGGAAGTAGTACCCCATAGGTTTTAATTCCCGTCTAAAATCGCAAAATATGCGAAATTTTGCACCATTTACGGTAATATCTCCAGATCGCGTTGACATTTAATTTTTATTTATTTTACTGCTGAAAGAGCCCGTGGCTCCGAGTATTTAATATGAATTTCAACTTTATTCCTTTAAGCGTTACAGAGAAAAAAGAGGTAGACAGACAGACGGACAACAAAGTGATCTTATAAGGGTTCCGTTTTTGCCTATTGAGATACGGAATCCTAAAAACAAACCATAAAATAAATCAAAAGAATGTCGGCAGGTTAGCTGCAATTTTCCTCGAGATTCTATTACCTTCTTCTTTCAAATCAAAAGACTATTGATTACACAATCGAGGCTATAGACAAGGTGCGTATTTTACTGATTGAGCGATCGTTATCGCGTGATTAAAGGCGGTAACCCAATAAGACTATCGGAAACAAAACAAAAGAGTGCGTCTCGATTTACGTCATTAAGGTGACACCTCAAAGGTTGGATAATGGTTCGTTTTGCTTTCACATCCGGCGTTTTGTGCCTCTGTCCAAACACCCCCCGTTCCCCGCCGCGTATCCATTACACTTTGAAATCTGTTAGTCCATGCCTCGTCCGCACTTCTTTCACAATACGCCTTTTAGTGAATTATCAGAATAGATTTTTTCTTTTAATATCGTTGATTGTTTGTTTTCGTATCTTAGAGAGAGTAGTCAGCCAAATATCGGATGACCTTTGTTTTTCCTTAGATCTATGATCTTTTAATTTATGGATAAAGTATTTCCAAAAAAGATTTCGGAACTAACTTTATTTTTTCGATAAAACAAAACCAAACACGATACCTCTGCCTTAAGTTGGTTAGGTATCCTTCCTACAGATTCCTGATGATACTACAGTCACCAGACTTTTTTTACTTTTACTTTTACAGAGTCCTATAATTTAGTAGCTATACCTAATAGCACAGATTACTACTTAAATAGTTACTTCGTAACAGATACATCACTCCCATGCTAAAGCAAAAATACCTACGCTATAATAGCCTACAAAATTCTAATAATAATACCAGCAGTTTGCAACAAGACAGTGTTACCAGATGGGGGATTTTCCCCCAAATTTGGGTTTTTTGAAAATCGATGGGGGGATTTATAAATCTTCGTTTCATACAAATAGTATCATTTTGGGGGGAGGAAAAAATGGTTTTGGGGGAAAATTTTAATCATCTTCATACATTTTGGGAAAATTTGGGGAGATTTCGTTGAAGTTTTGGGGGAAACCTAGACAGTCATCTGGCAACACTGCAACAAGAATATAATGTACCATAAGTAAAGTACGCACACAGAGAGTTGAGATTGTTTTGCCCGCCGCGCGAACCACGTGTGAGCGCGTCATCGAGCGAATGTGTCAGGGTCATGGAAGTAATATACTTTGATTACTTCCATGGTCAGGGTTGTATACTTCCCATCACGTGAAAAGGCCGCTGGTAGAGTGAGGATGGGGTGAAACTTGCGCATGGGTACGACTGACGAACCAATCGCGCGCGCCGGATGAGACCCGCCCGACCCCCGCTCACCGCATAGACCGATATATCGTCTACTGCGCAGCTTAACCGCCAGGGTCCTTTTTACGTGACGGCAACTATACCTATGATAATTTTGGTAATAAAACGAATGTTGATGAAAAACAATTACCTATGTTTTATTCGTTGATCAAATATGTTTCAGATTAATAAAATGATAAGATTTACTTTTTTCCCTCCCTGAATTACCGATTAAATTTTAAATTGTGTTCGTCTCTCGGCAATGAAAACAATGACAAATTTTCATTTGTATTTTGTCTCGGACACCGATCTACTGCACAAAAATTACGTGGTTTCGGCATAATATTCTGTTACTAAATATATTTTTTTATAGTCAGCGCGGTAAATGTGACTTGCGAGCACTCAGGTGAGCGTGTCGCAACCCTTGGCAATCCACTGTCGGTTGTATCGTCTTCGATACGCAAAGCCGGTAGGCATAGTCATATAACGTGTGGCCTTGAGCGAGTGTTGGAAAAAAGTTAAGGTAATTTTGGCTGGCTACAAAAAGCCATTTTTATGTACCAACTAAAAACTCGTAAATTCCAAAGATGGCAGGTAGCTTGTTAACTTGTCGATTAGCTGATCAGACTTAGTATGGAAAGTCGAAATGTTATGTTTTCTGTTATTAACTTTATGGTTCTCCTGAGGTTGTTTCAAGACTTTTGTGGGACTATTCATAATCATAATCACTATTATTCGCAATAAATAGAGTTTACAAGAATGGTTCAAAATTTCTAAAGCAACCCTACATTAGTTGATTGATTGCAATATGGATATGGGTATCTTTCCGTCAAGCCCTTTAATTATTAGTTTCTCCAAGTTCAAGCCGCGCGGTTTACAGAAGAACAATCCGGGCGCTTACGGCTTGAAGGATTAAAGGGCTTATCATAAGAATTTCAAATATTACGAACTTTCATCAAAATCGCTGTCCGTCTGAACAGACAGACAGACGGACAGATAGACTTTCGCATTTATAGTATTAGATTAGTATGGATGGATAGACTTATATACCTAAAAAAAATATTTCTGTGGGATGGAAGATACACACAGATTTAGGTAATACTACTTATATCGTCGCTTCAGTGCTTGTTTGTTCTATCTACCATCAGTCAAATTTTACAGGAGAAGCGTTTTTTGCTGTATTTATTTAAAAAAGCTTTAGCTTCTACTTTTGAAGGTCTTTAAAAATACATGAGTTACCTATGAATTAATGGTTATAACTTTTATCTGTAGAAGGGAAATTATTATACCTTTTATTACAGTTTTTATGTGGAGATAGAACAAAAATGCACAAAAATAATTACGAATGTGGACATAGAACATTACCACATTCGACATAGGACAAAGTGACTATATCATATTTGCGTGCTTAATTGTTCTATCTCCCAGGTATATTATACAGGGTGGTGTTTAATTCACGATATTATTCATAACAAATAAAAAAGCAAAACTATTTTAGTTAATAAGATGTTTTATAGGTTTAAAAGAAAAAGAAAAAACACTATGCTGAACTCAATTAGTTTACTACTTACTAACTTTAGTATTTTTAACACGATTGCCTAAAGAGGACTGTTATGTTTTTAGGGCTATGCTTTCTTTATTCCACCGCATAGTTCATGAAAAAAACTTGCACACGAAGCAAGCAAGTTTTGGCGTCTAGGACCGCGGTCCCGGTCCCGAAAGACTCCCTACTCCGTTCACAATAGCTCAATAATTGAGGAGTGTAAACCTTAACTAGTTAATAGTACCGTGTTGCTGCCAAAAACCAAATGCAGGTATTGAGTTACAAACAGCTGAGCTGAGCTGAGCGGAGTCGGAGAATCGAATTCTACGCGGGCGGTTGCTAGTAATACCTACTTATATTCTTTGACATTACTAAGAATAGCAATGTACTTATACGATAACACTCTTGGACTTAGCTTGGAGATGGTTCAACAAAGTCGCTGAAAAACAACACCCTGTTATAAATTCAAAACGAACTCAAGTGAAAATTTAAAAGTGCTTACTGCACACTCTGAGGCAGCGTCTGATTGAATTCTTGTTTATAATCAGACCGTGACTTACTTTTAAACAATTTATGTATGTATAAAATAAGATTAAACACCAAAAACTTCGTCAAAACAAGTTTTTTCGAATTATTTTCGGGAGCAACAAAGTACTTGTTGCGATGTCTCCTGCCACAGTGACAATCAAACAAAATGGCGGACATGACGTCGCGGGCTATGATTGGTCGGTTGAACGTCCTATACGAGTGAGGACATAAAACAATCGCTGGATATAGAACAAACAAGCACTAACATTTCATTACAGTGTCGTGTGACAAATAAAATTGGAATTAATTTTTTGTTATTTTAAGAGTAAAAAGTTATAAATATTTTTTATCTAACAGGACTGAAATTTAATTTCTAACAATACTGCATTCAAAGTTCATTTTTGATAAATTTGGTAGATAGAACAAACAAGCACTGAGGCGACGATATGTATTTATGGAAGCACAGAAATATTTTTTATTAAATTAAAGAGTATTTAAGTCTGTGGATCCAATACTGTATATTATGTGGTCTGTGAAGTACAATAGCATGGAATAGGATTGTATTTGTGTGGATGGCGGCTGTGCCTTTTCAAAAAAAAAATGCCAATACAACTAGCTTTCTGCTTTCTGTCAGCAATCCTTTCATATTGTATATAGCCCATGGAAGTAATAAGTACTTTGTACAACTTATTACTTCCATGTTATTGCCATCCTCACGGATAAAGAAACCAAAAAAAAAATGTTTATAGCCATATCGTTGTATTCGATTTTCGATGATTTTAGCTTAGTCAAATCAAAGGCTCATGCAGCAAACCCACGGAAGTAGTTTTTTTTTCTGTGAGAAAACATAGATAGGATTTAGCCCACATTATCACTTTATAGAAAATTATATCACAGACTTGAATACTTTTTACTACTTTAAAATAAATAAAAATTATTAATTATCTCTGAGAGGAAGAGGTATTTTCACAGAAGTAAATTTTTTTTTTATATGTCTGTGGGTATTTTAACAAGTGAGAAGAGTGAAAAAAATGACACCTTTGACTTTGCATTGCCTGTCGTGAATAAAAAAAAGGTACAGCTGCCTGACATTGACATTTGGTACTATACTAGTTAAAAAATCGGAATCGGTGTCTAACCTGAAAGTTTTGTAGTTTTAATAATGTTTAAATCGTTCTTATGCAAGCTAAACCCAAATAATTTATCATGTGGGTTCCACACTACAGCTGCCCTGAGCGAAGTAAGACTGTTAACTAGGTTACGAGTTGTAGATAACTCTGAAATTGGCAAACGAGCGATGGCAGAGGGCAAGCCACCCAAAGTTATTTGTGTTTATAACAAAAAACGTAAGTATTCCTCTGATTTCTTACCTTGAAAGTTTGGTTTTTCTTGTCAGTATCGCCACAAATGCATAAGTGAACCAAATAACTAGATGAACTTTTGGCTGCAATAAATTCTCACGAAAAAATAACAATTTCAGGTGTTGGATTCATCGGAGACAGAGTTATGGTAGCCATCAAGGGGCAAAAAAAGAAAGGAATACTGGTTGGCTTGAAGCAAACACAGAAAGTAAAAGTTCCAAAGTTTGACAGCAACAACATAGTTCTAATCGATGACAATGGAACACCATTGGGCACCCGAATACATGTGCCTATCCCCACAATACTCCGCACGATTCTCAAAGAACGCACACATGCTAAGGGCGCAGATTATACAAAACTATTAGCAATAGCCACAAGATTTGTTTAGATGTATATAGGTAACTAAAGAATAAAAAATACTTAGCAGGTAGTGACTATTTTTCCTTACTTGATTTTTTCTTTTATTATTTTACCACTACCCCACACACTGTTACAGTAGTACCTAGTTCGTTCCTTTTCTATTGTGTGCTTTAACATTCAACACTTACTTTTTTATACTTTCAGATTTAAAGCCCTTTTGGTTGCATGTGTTCTGTTCTTCCCTATAAGTTGTTGTGTTACTATGCTGTGTACGCACACTTTGGGTAAAAGTGAAAACACATTCTCAAATCTCACACACATTGGGAAAATTAAAACTGCCTCATTCACTGAAATTTAAAATTTAATAAAACTTATGAATCACTTTAGAGTAGACTTAATTAGGACACACTACCTACTGATGGGAACAAATGGATGACATGTTGGCAACCCGTAGTATAGTCGGGTCACCAACTACATGACACTATGACTGGACGAACAATAGTTCCCAGAGCTGCAGATAGAAGTCTAAAATAATTAAACAAGTATATATGTATTATGTACATAGAACTTTTGTTAAGGCCAAATATTTGAAAGCATTTTAACACAAGTTCACAGTGTTTTCAAAACATACTTTTGTAAATTGTGATTTTAATTTGTGAGACAAGACTTGAGGTTTTTACTTAAAATCCTTCTGAATATTTTGTTGGTTAACAAATAAAACTGATTTTCAAAAAACATACCTAATTATCAAAAAATTACATCAAATTAGCAAAGAGATTAATATTAAAAAAAAATATTGTTTTATTTTGATTGATAAAAAAATATAAGTAGTATGTATGTATGTAGTATTATGTATAAGTAGTCCACAAACGGTCGCGCATGTAAATATAGTTTCTAACTCTGCATTTTTTTAGATTTACAAACTTAATTCACTTCACAAGTTCACACTAAGTCTCTGGTAAGATAACATTACACATATTTTGTTCTAGAAAAGGAATATTCAATAGCGACGCTCAGCTCAACTTGCAACGTTTGTCCTACGTAGCTACGCCAGCTTACGAAGTCAAGCTAAAATGTTATGATTTAAGAGCCCAATGTAGTTTGACGTCGTAAGATGCCACGTTCAATATATATACATATACAGTCAGATGCAGAGAGAAACCTGACCCCCCGAGATAGGATTCTGTGAGATGGGGGGGGGGGTCAGGTATCTGTGCATCTGACTGTACCTATACTTCTTAGCGTGTCCACTCTGGCGTCGACACATTTGAATTTACTTACTGCAAGTACCTAATCTTTATATTCGCAAATAATCTTTGCGCGACCGCTCTTTGTAAACCAATGATGTTAGTTCAGATCTTGGTGCACTAAATTATATAAACAGCTCTGGGAAAATAGGTAGAGATAAGATATAAAGAGTTTGCTTAGAAAAAAATGTGTAAGTATCTATCTTAGTCTAACACACATACATAACATATTGCACTCAACAAATGAAGTATATAAAAATCCGATAAAATAGTGTCATCTTAGAATACGCGGGAAGACAGTGTCTCCCGAAGTAAGGCTTTAAAATTGCATATTGCTATAATTAACATTCATTTAGTTAAAGCTGTGAACGATACCCAGCGTAGCGTGTCGTGGCGAGCTTCGAAATGGCTTCTTGTTTACGGATGGGACGATACAATTTAAAGTAATTTCGAAAAATATTGTATTAATCTTAGTATTTTTGAATTCTATCGCCGCATCACTATAGTAGCATTCAAGTTTTTCGTCCTTATTAGTTATCCTTTCTAAACCCATATGTACTGAAAGAACAACTGAGACAGTGGGACGTCCATGGAACAGAAATACTTGAATGGGATATACAAAATCAAACTCCTTCACACACTTTGTTGTCTAGACTAGTTCATATTGCCTAAAATTTTATCGGGCCTTGTAGTATTCGACTTAGAATAGCAGTTTCTTCCCAAGTAAGTACGTATATAATAAATAATAAAAACTGATTTTACAATCGTCAACGCTAACGCTCGGATGCCAAGCCTACTAGAACATGCTCGTATATCTTTTTCTTCAATAAAAGGGAAAAACATAATTGCTTTTTTTGTTATCTCCATAAAATAGCAGGATATAAACGTTATCGTGTCGTTGATGCTGAGAACATGAAGCCATTTCGAAGCGGCTGCTGCGGCGAGGCGCACACATCGTATTGCATTCACAACAGCTGTGACTAGATCCTATCAATTCTCGTGCTTCTACCGAAGTATCGTGAGGTGCGCCGTAACTTCATGAACGATCGGTCGTCTAACAGTCCTCCCCAGTCACCAACCCCGGGGATGTTTTAATAAAAATTCCCAGTATATTTTTTAGTTACGCCTGTATATTTATATCTCTTGTTGATTTGGGATAGTTTTGGCCAAAATGATGTTCTATTAGTGAAACTGAAAACCACTGGGACTATAATATTCCACCCTACGACCGACCGGCGGTGGCAATTGGGAAGCACCTCTACCTATACACGACACAGACGATGAAAATATTTATAAATAATAAAACTCTATACAGAAAAACTACATCAACTAATCGGAAGATTCGTGTCCCTATTGATATAACACTGCCGTTTTGACGGCGCGCCCGCATCCTTCCAATAGTTAAAACATTTGATACAATTAAAACGATAAGTATTTTACACAAAACAACACCGAGTGACTTAGGTTAACGTATATTTGTACAAAAGTCTGGACTATCTAACGTGGAGTGGAGTGGGCCGGGTCACTTGAGCGCGGTCAGCACCTGCGGGAAGGGATAGGGTCGGGATGGGTGGGCGGGAGAGGGTGTTCCAGCCTTGGTTGATGGAAACAACAGATTTAAATGGTTTTACCCAAAGGAGTTTTAAAAGTCAATCGGGGGAAGATATTAAATTCATAATGGGTTGAAAATACATAACACTCACTCAATACTTTTTATACAAACTACCACTACTAAAAATCTATTTTTGCTTACATTAGTAATCAAAAGTAGAAATCGAGTATCACAAATAGGATATGGAACATCCGATTAAAATTCGAATGTTATTAACTTACGTCGAATTAAGAGTTGCAATCGTTATAAAAAGCTGTTCATAATATTTATTTTTTACAAAATTTTGTCACTTAAGAATATTTCTGATGATTCCATCAAACTAGGGAAGAAATATAAACGCACGCTACTGTCACTTTTCAAAAATAGTGGAAATCATTGCGTGGCGAGGCTAGGGACAAATCTAAGCGGAATATTTCTAATTTTGTGGACATTTTTCCAAGGTCTTTTATAACAACACAAAATCTTAACAATAAATATTTAAACCTTTCCTCGCGCGAAACATCCACTAGACTAATCCCAGCCTCAAAGTAAAGCATTACCAGACTAAAGCCGTTTGTTAGTTTGACAAATACAAGCGCGAATGGTGGCTGGCGTGGTCAGTGGCGACAGTGACGCAATGCTGGTGACGTCACTGATAACACCAGGCGTGGAGTCAGGACAGTGGCGGTGATGCCACCTCTCAAATTAAAATTAACGTTGAAATTGAAAAACTGATTGATTGTTATTTTTCTATTTTACGATTCATTTTTTGTTTAGTCGTTTCTTTCATATAGCTAAAATTTTAAGAATAAGATAGGAACCATCAAATATTATGAGCGGTATAAATTCATCTCAGTGCGACAAACAGCGTTTAAACCACAAAATGTATTCTGTTCATTATTCCATGTTTACCAGCGTACCAGCGCTTCTTGACTTTAATGAAACTTAGTAAGTACCTAGTTAACTAAGTTTTTAAAAAAATATATTACTATCATAAAAGAAATAGGAAGCCGACGATTCCTCAAACCATCATATTTTCGGCTACTCTTTAGCCATCGAGGTATATCATAGATATAATTTGTTTCCATCCCTCCGGTATCAAACACGGCTACATGCGCACATGCGGCATGTCAGACAAACAATTATAAACGTAAGTATATAAAAAAAAAATGTATGTAAAGACATTTGAAATAATTGTCATTTTTCATGACCAAAAGTTTACTTAACTTTTGTAAGTGCAATAAAGTTTATTTAATAAACAAATAAGTTTTTACCGTATACTTTTTCAAAAATATATTTTTTCTATATGTTTGACCCTGCCAACGAAAGTAGAATATTTTGTTGTGCAAAATATATCTTATTGCAACACGTACACGCCGTGGTTAAGCGCATATGAATTTTGTTTTTTGTAGCTCAATAAGTCATTATAGTTAGGGTCCTTAACGTAAAATACGATCCCATCCGGAAGAAAGCATGAAACTTGGCATGAATGTAGCTTTCATATATATACGTAAATATTGATATAGAAACACTTCGAGAAATGAATGATTCCCCCCATTTCCTCCCTTTTATGTCCCAAATCGTGGTTTTTCTCATTTTTTTTTATGAAAACAGTAAAAGCTACAATTAATTTAAAAAAACAATTAAAATTAAGAATTAGTTTTTGACTTTTAAGCAAAAATATTGATATTTTTGTATGAAATGATGCCAAGTTGTTATCAAAAATGAATTCCTGATGCTTGATTTGAAAGTCAAAAACTAATTCTTAATTTTAATTGTTTTTTTAAATTAATTGTAGCTTTTACTGTTTTCATAAAAAAAATGAGAAAAACCACGATTTGGGACATAAAAGGGAGGAAATGGGGGGAATCATTCATTTCTCGAAGTGTTTCTATATCAATATTTAAGTATATATATATGAAAGCTACATTCATGCCAAGTTTCATGCTTTCTTCCGGATGGGACCATAAGATCGATTTTTGTTAGGAAAAGGAGCCGTACTTGTCTTCACTTAAATAAAAATTTGAAGAGGCGGCATCACACGTCCACACCAGCCCACTGACGGATTAAAACGTAACTGTGTATAAATAAAATACTAAATAACAATATGGACTAAAAATTACCGCAACAAAAATAACTAAAATAAAAAAATCTACACTTGATTTGGCTACGATAAAAGTTTTCTAATGTTGTATAACTACGATATAATATGTAAATGTATACTATAAGAAGAGTTTATATAATATGTTAACGAGTTACGATAGACAGCAGTCGGCCTCCGTCGGACGCTCAGATCAGACCAAGTCCGTGCTCAGGTTCGTCTCGGACGAACTCGATATTTGTGGCCCGATTTCCCTTCTTCGAGACCATAAAACGCTAAGTACTTTATTTAGGTATATTAATTTTAAAATAATAATTATTATTACACAATTACCATAAATTATATCAGACTTTTGACTATTTAAAAAAATACTTTAAAAATAGAAAAAAATATCTATATGAAGCACTGGGGCGATTTCTTTTTGTAAAGAATCTCGATAAATACTTTTATCATATTTTACGTACCCCCATGTCGAGAATATTCGGCGGCTTATAAAAAAGTACGCGACATTGCAATTCGTATCTCCGTATTACACTGTTTTTAACGGTCGGGTAAAACATCACACGTTATGGCACTAAATTACTGAGATTATGTAAAGACGAATTTCCAACCGTTTCGTGGAAATGTATTAACTTAAAATATTATAAGCTCATATTAATGCAATATTAAACTTAGACGTTCGAATATTGTAAGGTCATGTTAATGCAAGCAGATAAAACTATACGTGACTCGAATTACTCAGCTCAACAATATACTATATTGAACATGTTGTTGACACTTTAAAAGGCACGACGCGAAACAAACGTAAACGCGGCAATTCATACGAGAACTCGTGTTCGTTTTCGCAATGACATGTGAAGATATTAATTGAAGCTTTTGCAGCAGAAGAGTACAATATTGTGGAACAAATACTGATTAATCTTTACTTACAAGTACGTACCTATGTATGTATACTTTATCTATATGGTACCATTTGCATAAAATTTTCTGATGATTATCTTTTGCATCAAATCGATTACATTGTCATTTCTTTTAACTGTTGACTTAACACTTTCCTTCAGCGAACCACGTCTATAGACGTAACTGTCAGCGACAATGCTAAAGGATCATTGAATTCGGTATATTAGTTCGTTGTAAAGGATACATCAACCATACTTTCGTATTGCAAAATCCGCGTTTTACGAAGGGTTTTGTTTAATATTTTTATCGTTTGGAAAAATAAATTATCCGCAATATAGAACAACCCGTTCAAATAATCAGTTAATGTCTTTAAAACCACGCCAAACAAACGCTGAGCAAATCAACGCAAACAAATCAAAGAAACGCTGAGCGACCGACGGATATCCGACGCAATTTGAATAGTGTTCTAGCTAGAGCGAGAGAGACGGCGGGGGAGTGAGACGGCACTCTACACGTCCACCACCATCTTTTTGTGGATGTCAGTGTTGCCAACCACATTGCAAAACTCCTCGAAGGAAATCTTGCCGTCCTCGTCTTTGTCCGCGAATAAGATCGTCTTGTCGACGATCTGTTGAAGCTGCGTGTCTTTTAAGTTGTTGCCAACCATCATTTTAAGAACCTGAAAGGAGAAAACGATCAAGAGTGAAGTATTTTAAAGTACTCTCATACAGAAGTTAGATATGGTAGTGGTGGTGGTCCTGCTCGCATGGAATTATTTCACCATATATTGTACTTTAGTACTAATTGCATCTGAGATGCACAAAATTCAAAAATAAGTAAAGTATTTTCTAACATGTTGAAGAAAAATAGGTCTTACAGACTAAAATAATTGAAAAAAAAGACAATTGTACCAAAATTTAAATCAGGAGTCAAAGTCAAAATGGATAAGATGTAAGATATTGGCCCCACCTGGAAGAGCTCCCCGTTGGAGATGAAGCCGTCGTTGTCCATATCGTAGATGCGGAACGCGAACCGCAGCTTGGACAGCTTGTCGCCCTTCACACTGAACTGAGACACGCCCTGGATGAACTCCTTGAAGTCCACCTGAAAAGCCACATCATTGACTGTCAGACATCATGTCTTACACCATCAGCACCTATATGACTATTGCTAACTATTGCTATTGTCTATCGCAGCGCTACATGTCTAATACATTTCCTCTACATCCCGTCACAATTCCAAATGTCCCGCCCAATATACGCCCGAATTTAAAACTAATTCTTACCCAAACCAAGACAAGCCATGGAAATGTTGGACTTTGAAGATGTATACAAGAGGAAGACTCATGAAATAGCAATGTAAAATAAGCCTTCAACTGCAACTGCAATTGATAAACTAGTAAGTATCCTTATTGTTTTCCTTGTTGAAAGACCGGAAATTACTTTTTGTTTGGTATCTATAATTTTAATAATACTATACTAATAAGTCTTTTCAGGATACATAAACAGCTGCAGTTGAATTTATGTTGGAAGCAGCTAAATTAGTAGAAGAAGCAGTTAATTAAAGTTTTACTTTTTTTTATTATTTACGTATGTACACGTGTTTCCTAGAAAAATACATCCCAATAAATTTAAAGATAAACAATAATACGATGATTTTGGCGCGCGACACTAACAAGATACTACATTATAATATACAATGATGGATTATATTATATTAACTAAATCTGACACTACACGACACATTTTCACAATGCGACAGAATGCAGCATTCTTATCGGTATCGCAATCTTTTCTAAGAGTGTATCAAAATGTAGGATGCGGAAAAGAGATACCGATAATACTAACCATATATCATATCTATATGACTTGATAATAATAAAATCACAGAACAATAAAGAGTATTAAATCATAATTGAGTAATCGACAACACTGCATTTTGGAATAATTCCGAATGGACGAACCATTATTTATACGTAAACAAACGTCACTATTATTATGAATTCTGTGTCTACAATATACATCTATCATACAACGTGGAAATTTTAAAAGTTTTTAAAGTAGGTAACTCATACTCACCTCCCCATTACCATCGGCGTCAAAAATATCAATGACGCGTTGCACGAGCGGGTTCTGCTGCAGCTCGGGCAGCGACATGAACTCGTCGATGGACAGGGCTCCAGAGTTGTCCAGGTCCAGCTTGCGGAACCGTTTGCCCAGGCGGCGGATCTCGTCCGCGTCGACTGTACAGAACTCGCGTCAGAGACAGCTACTGCTAGCCTACTGCTAAGGCTTACAGGCTTCACCGGGAGTTGTTGCTCTTAATATTAGCTCAAATGTGATATTGTTGTCGATTTCTAAGATCGGTGTTTTAGGCTCGTGGAATAAGGAAAGTAAATCAGTTTTTGAAAATTTTCTCGCAACTCCGCATCAAGTCTATTTAGGACACTGACTAATAAATTTTTAATACTAAAATTTGAAATTCTATCACATTGACCAATAGAAATGACTGTTCGATGAAGCCTCTACCAGCCCGGGACTACATTACAACGACCGAAGGCTGCGCCTCTGGACTACAGTAACATTAACAATTCAATGTCGTTCATTTTCTTCCCTTTTTTTAAATACTTTTGTTAAGTTGTATGGCAATATTAATATAGTCCGTCAATGCAGACGTGGTCGCTGTCCCTAGCGATACTCGCGTGCTAGCAAACAAGTACCCACTTCACTAGTGTGGTATTCTTCGTTCATTATGTCGCCTAAGACGCAGCTGCGTACACACTTGTTAAGTACGAAATATGTACTCTATAAAAGAAATAGAAAAATCTCACTATAGAGAATTACTAATACCTAAGTAGAGAAAACGTTCTTTAAAATCAACGATAAAGTTGATAAACCACTTCAAAATGGGCCAGTTTCACAGATGGCTTACAAAGCATCTGATTGCTGACTGATATCTGCTACATTTTACAGCACTTATATAAGACGTAATGTCATGCCATGTGTCAGATGAGTATCAGTAAGTTTGACTCGTGAAACAGACCCTTTGCGTGTAGGCAACTGCGGGTACTAGAAGCTGGTGACACGTACGAGAATGTCATTCTAACTTTGGAATACACAATCAAAAGATCATTACATCAAGTGGAATTTCAGCACATCGTTAGACAATTTCTAAAACGCGGTAAAGTACTCATCAATATTTACCACTCTCCAATCGTACATTTAAAAAATTGAAACAATTATGATAATGTACTATAAAAAAGAAGTACAGTGTACAACTATACAAACAACATTTATAAATTTTGAATTAATAAAATATATCTCAAGAGATGACTTAATAACACATTTAATTATATTAAAGAGAAAAGCCATGTCATCATTTTAAGCCTATAATTCCATCTAATATCAAATACCTACCATTTAAAACAGTCCCGAAACATTGAACTAACGTCTAGATATGAAATTAATTTAGACAACATCAATATTACTCGAAAAAAAATAAGATTTTGCCTAACTCTCTATATAGATTAACATACAAAGCAAGTATACAGGTCGAGTGCACAAAGCGACTTCTGGCGCCTTTGAAGTACGGTACAGCGCGGAACTAACGTCTTTCATTGTGCAAACATCTATTGGTAGTCTGTCTCTAGGCTGGGAACCATAACGGACAACGACCTATAAATTCCTTCCTTCCTGCTATGCGCTGCGCTAATACAAAATTCACCTCATGTTCGGAAATGAGCGTTACAGCAACATTGGAATGAGTTTTACTCGTTTTACGGTCATTGTCCGTTCTTCCATATGCCAGAGATTGATTCTAGCTGTAAATTAATTTGGCAGTGTTACGTTTGTGTCAGACACGATAATTTGCCTCTTGAATATAATGGAACCATTTTGTTTAACGAAGTGACTGCCAATATTATTTGCGCCACTGAATTATGGAAATATATGCAAATTTCTTTAGCCTAAGTGCGAGCACCAACATTTTAACTTGTTGCAAAAATTGAGTGGTACACTATTCTTATATACCAACACTTTATTTCTAAGCGCATTAAGTATTTCATTTCCATTTCGACGCACAATACCATGCTTTAGACCAGGAACGCAAAAGACCTTAATCTCAATTCGTAAAGACACGGAGCTAAACGCTAGCCGTGTCATAACGAGTGCCAAGTCGGGGGCAGAAAAACCTGACTGAACCCCCAACCTCATAAATCCTATCTCAGGGTTTATCTGCCCCAGACCCAGACTGTACGCGTTAGCTTCAAATTGCTTATGAAGCCCGCTAGACTGTCTTAAAGGATAAAGTAGTAATCCGTTTTCCGGTTAAAATCCTCTACAAACGTAACACCGCACCGTCAGCAAACACAGACGCCCGTACCAACCAACTAGAAAGGTCAGCATCACACCATTGTTCCAAAAATAACCGCGAGCTATCACCGCTGATAAAAACAACGCGTCACGCCCATTATGAAAACATAATGCAGAGACTAAACTTGTACAAAGGTGTGAAAAAATATGTCTGTTAGAAGGTTACAACTCTTGTGAAAATCTAAGTTTGTTGTTAACAAATGAAGGTATTTCGTAAATTACAGTAAATAACGAGGTTTTACCGGTGGTCCCACCAGTATGACCCCCTCTGGTGGCTCGATGGATAGTTTTTTTCCGTATACTGCACCATGGTTGTCTATGGTTAATTGAAACAAAACCCTTCTTTACCCATGGTCTGCTGTCAAGAGAATGAATTTTTTTTCTAAGAACCTGGCAAGTGGAAGTTAGATAGAACTCAGAATTAATAGGTAGCATAGGTACTATAAACTAGTGGTCTAGATAAAAATAATGACCTCACACTTCATCCCTAAAAAATGTCTGTTAAATACTTTGTAAATTTTGAGTAAAATACCAGTTCATGGGAAATTACAGCATCTGTAGAGTCCCAAAAATCTCTGATCTGAGTATAATTTAATAAGATCACTGAAATGGGCACTAAGAAGATATTAGGTACCTACTAAAAATATGAACATAAAAGATTTGAGAATATAATTTTTGAAACCATCCACTGCTAGATATCTTTCTGCAGTACCTAGGTAGATTCACGTCAACAACTTATCTCACACCTTCAATAAAAGTTTGCTCTGAGCATTTGTGTACTCTGTGGCACAATGCATTTGTATTTATGCAGCTTGTGATAATCTCAAGCATAAAATCAACAATGAAATAGGCATGAAACAATGCTGACCTTCCCACTTTGCATAGATTCCTTACACCCGAGTGACAGCATCATAGCATTCTATTTATTGAACATTCATAGCATCTATAATAACATTATATTCACTAAGGCAGAAGTGACACGGGATGCACTAACCAAACAAAAAATGGATTCTGTTATGCATTATGTTCATCCAGAACAATTTTTGTCAACACAACATTTGTGGCAGAGGAATTATGCAGAACTCTGAGTGGACAACACATTCATACTAGAGAGACACATGTGGTACACAAATAGAAGATTGGTGTAAGCCTATATAGCCATAAAAAGCTCAAAATAAAATTTGTATATAATGTAATAAAAATATTATATACATAAGAAAGTTTTGTGAGCCATAGATATATAGATCTGGGTCAGATAACCAAGAATATTTTCAAAATAGACATATTTTGTCTCAAGATAGTTAACACTCACAATATAAAATCATTTCTGAATAGGATAGCTATTAGTTATCTTCCTGAGTCAGGAAGCGAGACAAGCTTTAAAAATTGTTCTGGAGTGGACAGTGTACGTGCTATGGCTAACATGGAGATGAACACCCGAGCGCGTGGCACTACGACACTCACAGTTCTCCACCTTAAAATCAATGCAGTTAACACGCGCTGAAAACAAACCTTTGGTTACGCTTGGTTAGCACCCACATGTTTCTCTAAGGTATACCTATACGCTCACTGCAGCTTCCGCTTCACGCTTATGAAAAAGGGAACTGAAGAGGCAGATAGGCATACGCAAGGTAAACACAGTACACAGATAGTGGGAAGCTGTCGGTCTCGGTAGGTTAACTTAAGACATAAAATATACATCTTGCTCTGATTTCGCCTGATTTTAAACAAGCTGAATATAATGCTTATATAAGTAATGATACTTCAAGGCAAGTAGATACTAAGCACTTAGATTCCTTTATGATTAGGATTAGAGTAAAGAAGAGAGGATTATTGCAATAAATATGTAGTCGAATTCGTTCCTACTTACAGTTTGAACAGAGTTCCATAGGGATTGAGTTTTCGTTACCCTGAAAGTTAAACAACAATATTCAAGTAATTTGGAAGAAAATACTATTATTTGAACAAAAAGCAGAAATACTTGTGGTCATCGAAGAGTATTCATTTTCGCCCGGGAAATAGTTATAGTTCCGAGCTAAGATCATCAGATGGGTAGATAAAGCGAATATACGAACTTAGTAAAAATCATAGAAAATACTCACCATTTTGTCTTTTAATTTATTTGATAGTTTATGAATAAAAATTCAATGCAATTGTTGATCGGAACGCTTTTAGAAATCAATCGCACAAAGATATCACACAACAGTCACCATTGTACCCAAAGAGCATATAATCACTACGTTTTAAGAGACGGGACTCCCATAGAGCAAAATGAACTTAAAGAAATGTCAAACGGCGGAAGTGTCAAATCGCAAGGACAGAAACGTTACCAACCTTAACGACTGGCAAATTGATTGGCCAACCTAACAGCAAAAATAGAGATGTAGTAATTTTATCGATATCGAAGTTTTGATTACTAGGTCAGAAACAAAACATCGATATCGATAAAATTAAAAAAATCGGCCTTCACGGGTCTTACAGGTATAATAACATCTCGTGTGGGTCATACAATTAAACATGTTTATTTAAAAAAACGTTTATTGGTACTATTTACAAACATTTCATATTATTATTTTATATTCTTTGATGAAAGATTGGAATAATTAGGTATTTTTTTTAGCATATGTTAGTTTAAGTACACTCATATCATTTCATATTTATATTTTTGAATGAGAAAATTATGTATGTATTTATTTTAATTTTTACTTAAACACCTAATTAAATATTGCCTTTATTTTACCTGGTAACACTCGATTCTTAGGCGCACCTTGATTTTGACGTTGATAGTTGTTGACAAGTATCCAAGTGTCAATGTCGACCGACAACTTGTCAACGTCAAAATCAAGCCGCGCTAAAGAATCGAGTGTTACCAGGTAAAGAAAACGCAATATTGAATTACTTAAGTAAAAATTAAAATAAATACATAATTCTTCGTTCAAAAATATAAATATGAAATAATATGAGTGTACTTAATAAATAAAACTAACATATTATGCTAAAAAATTACCTAACTAATCCAATCTTTCATCAAAGAATTTAAAAAAAACTACTTAAATGTAATATTTAGCATGAAATGATATGAGTGTACTTAATAAATAAAACTAACATATTATGCTAAAGAATTACCTAATTAATCCAATCTTTCATCAAAGAATAAAAATAAACTACTTAAATGTAATATTATTTAAGACTAGCTTTCGCCCGCGGCTTCGCCCGCGTGAATTTCCCACGGGAACAGTGCTTTTTCCCGGGATGAAAGGTACCCTATGTTCTTCTCCGTACTTCCAGCTATGTGTATGCAAAATTTGAGGAAGAATGGTTTAGTAGATGAAGCGTGAAGAGGTAACAAACCAACAAACAAACAAACTCACTTTCGCATTTATAATATTAGTTAGGATAATGGCATCCCAGAACATACGTGAAGGCCGACATCTTTGATTTTAATAACGGAATCGCAAAAAATACTTACAAAATGGTATATTTTAATTATAGATATTCATATATTCCAAAAATCTATTTGACATTAATTATGATGAATGATAATACTTTTATTTATTGAACGAACTGTCCGCAGTAAGCCGGCAATGAACAATGTCTTTTGGCAAAAAGCAAGGTCGAACAGTACTTATACAGGGATAAATCTGAAAGTTGTAAAGTCTAAATAAGCGTTACAAACTTATTTTTGCGCTCGATCCGGTATGAATCCTAGGGATCGAACTGCAAAGTTAAGTTTGTTTTTCAAACTAGTAGGTCTTTTAGTTAGACCTATTATGTGAGATGCTTTTCGTGTACGGAACCCTCGGTGCGCGAGCTTGACTCGCCCTTGGCCGGTTTTTTTTTGTGGTTGAACTTGCAAATGTCATTTTAATTAATTCTATTGATATAAAATACTAAAATTTAAAACTAAGGTAAGGAATACAAAAATAAAAAATAATAACAAGTTGTAAAGCGTAACCCCGCGGCAACGTTCCCAAAAGGCTGGCTGCATTGCCAAGCTGTATATTTAGCCTTTGGCCAAAGAAGCTGCCAGCCCTTCGGTCGCGATATACCTCGACCAGCTTTTTCGAAATAAGTATAAAAAGCTGGTGAGCTGATGGACCCCATGGTCCCAAAGTTTCCATCCCAAAAGGCTCAAAAATGTAGTTATTGTCAATAACCACAAATTTGCGCCTTTTGAGGCTCTCTGCTTCCGTTGCTGCTGCACCGGCCTTGGACTTGGTGATCTGGAGATGAGATAACTCACAATGTAGGTAGTATTAACAACTAGCAGATTATTAGCAGAGCAATATGTCAAATTATAACTACCTACCTATTTTATACCGTGATCATTGAAAACTTACGATAAAAAAATTTACTTATTAACAAAAATTGCATCGCAACCAAATTGGCTGGTTGTAATTATGTATCCAAGTTTATTTGTATCTTTTCCTTATCCTAACTTATACCTATTACAAATAGTAAAAGTTTGTTTGTTTGTTTATTTATTAGTTTGTTACCTCTTCACTTTACGCTTTATCTACTGAACCAATCTTCTTGAAATATCGCATCCTCATTATTTCATTTTATATTTCATTAAGAAAAAATGGGTTATTGTAAATTCGTCCCTAGAGTTAATTCGGTACTAAAATACAAGCTAAATTAAAATACCTACTAAAATTAAAAACTAAGGAATACAAAAAATAATAATTACAAGTTGTAAAGCCCCTCAAGAGCGTAGCCCCGCGGAAACGTGCCCAAAAGGCTGGCTGCATTGCCAAGTTGTATGGCAATGCTTAGCCTTTGGCCAAAGAAGCTGCCAGCCCGTTGGTCACGGGATACCTCGACCAGCCTTTTTGAAATAAAAATGAAAAGCTGATGAGCTGATGGACCCCATGGACCCAACGTTTCCACCCCAAAAGGCTCAAAAATGTAGTTATTGCCAATAACCACATATTTGCGCCATTTGAGGCTCTCTGCTTCCGTTGCTGCTGCACCGGCCTTGGACTTGGTGGCCTGGAGATGAGATGGCGCCAGTGTGTCAACGCAGGTAGCGTCCCACACAAGCGGCCGCCCCAACCTCCAAGGCACCAAAGTCATACCATCCAGTCTCTTGCCATCATCCCGGGCCAACCCATTAGGTTCTAAAATAGCCGGCACGTTAATGGTGGCAAGAGCGCGGTGGATAATATTGTTTAGGGCAGCATCACGCCCTAAACGACCGGCGCTTTTACAACAGGAAAGTCCATGGCGACCATATAGCTGTCGACGGTATCCCCGCAGGCACACCGATGAGGGACTAAAAAACTTTCTGTTTTGTCCCTCGTTGTTGTTTTTATAGTAAATTCGGTACGTAAGGTTTTTCGTACAGACAGCAAAAAAAATGAAGCACCCAATATGATAAAATCAAAGTAGGTTGATAGGGTAGTTAATAGTTGATAGGTAGGTATTATTATTAAATATTAATTTACGACAATAGCTTCATAAATTCTCTTACGTCTAGTTATTTATATAAAAATAGTCGGGTTAATTTTAATGTATATGTATCAAAAGTATGACAATTAGTTTATTGGAGTGACTTCCAACGGCCCCGGCGGGCCTGCCCCGGTGACGGGGCCGTTGGAAAAAAAAATTCCAACGGCCCCGGCGGTCCCGGATTTCGCGTTGACGGGGCCGTTGGAAAAAAAAATTACCAACGGCCCCGGTGAGTTTTTTAAATGAGACCGATAGCATAAAAAATTTATAGCATACGCTCCGGATGTGTTTAAAGGGGGGAAATTGTGTATTATTTTGTAGACTTTAAATATGAAATGAAATTAAAAAAAGAGTTTGTATGTATTATTAAGGTCGACTGTTAGATAATGCTTCTGCATTAAGTCCACCTATTGTGCCATACATTGTGTTTGTACAATAAAGGTTAAATAAATAAATAAATAAAATAAATATTATTGTTATCTTAATACTTGTACTATTATGTATTCTGTGTCATGATATAAAACAAACATCATGTATTTTATTTTCTTATATATATATATATATATGATTCTTGATACCTAGTTTATATTTATTTTTTATCAACAATAAAAACTGATTGTTACATACAAACTCTTTTTAGGGTTCCGAAGTAAACAAGGAACCCTTATAGTTTCGTCATGTCTGTCCGTCCGTCCGTCCGTCCGTCAGTCCGTCCGTCCGTCCGTCCGTCCGTCCGTCTGTCTGCGGCTAATCTCAGTGACTACTAGTACTAGAAAACTGTAATTTGGTAGAGATATACATATTTATTACGCGGAGCGAACTGTAGAATAAAATTAGGAAAAACATTTTTTTTAGGGGGCCTCCCCTACACATAAAGTGGGGATGATTTTTTTTTCTCTCGATTATACCATCGTGTGGGGTATCATTTGATAGGTCTTTTCAAAATATTATGAATGTCTAAAGAACATTTTTTGATTTAGGGATCCGTGTGCAAAATATTTAACTTTGAAGTGATAAATTTTGTTAGAGTCAAGTGTCCCCCCCCTCGAACAGGAAAATGGTGGAGGGTGGATACATGAAACAAATTATAATAACTAGCAAATATAATGAATTTAAAAGGAAAATTATTAGGCTATGTAGACTTTACACGTTAATGAGTAATAGACGATAAACTTACAAAATTGATTTTAGTATGAAAAATATTCGTAGGAACAATTTTCATTCTATATGATGGTATATACTTAGTAGGGTGGAGCGAAATTACTTTTTTCTGATTTTAAATTTCTAATAGTGAAAAGTTTATGCCTTTTGGTCTCAAACATACACATTTAAAATATAATTTGAAAAAAAATAGTGTAACCGTCTCCGCAAGGTCATTGAACTTTTACGAATAGTCGATTTTAGACTCAAGTTTGTAGATTTTTAATTTTATTAAAATGACAAATATATGTATAATTCATATTAATTTCAAAAAGGTAAAATCCTCTATTTTCGATATAAAATAATAAACAAGGTGCAATACTACGTAAAAGAAGAGTACGGGGGTGCAAAGGAGGGTCAGTTTTCGCATGAATAATTGAAAACGCGCTTGACAATTTTTTTGACAAATATCGTATAAATTCTTAGTACTATAATGGAAAAGGCTCGGAATGCCTGTAATGTGTCCATTAGTTAATGATTTTTGTATGTTAAAGTCAAATGTTTTACCAACTTACAAAGATATATGAAGTTTTAAGAGTTGACGAGGTAAACTATGAGAACGTCAAAAAAAAAGCCTATATTTTCGGAAATTGCTAAGTTGGTCATAAAAAATTAAATATTTATGGCTTACTGCATTCATACCAACAGGAATACTTTCCAGAGATATTTAATTGTTATCAGCACATCATAAAAAATGTAAAAATCTACTCAAGTCCATCAAATGTATTTTATCTGCAGACTTGAAAAGTTTTCGACGGGATAGTATGATGCTTTTTGATATTTTGGCTTGCATATGCAAAGATTTTACTCACTGCAATTGTCCAAGATATAAAAAAGTGCCAAAACATGAGCAAATATTATCGATTGTAAAGAAATAAGCTCCCAGAAATATTCACAAATCATTGTACGTATCAGCAATAATTTCAGGCAATTCTCCCGAAGATTTAGGCTTTACGATACATCTACAGTTAAATAGTCGCATGCCCGTTGACTGAAAAGTAAAAATTGACTGTTAGGTTTATATAGCGACGGAAAAATCATCACTTGGTCTGATCACTTCGACTACATTAATTGTGAAACTATATGCTTCTTTGTGGTTCTGTATTAAAAGAAAAACCATCAGAGTTAAGATGGTTCTCGGTCTCTTTTTAACATTATTATTTATACGATACCTTCGAGAAGATTTAGAAAGCATATTAGAACCCAGTCACTCAAAGAAATGGCTATTTTATGTACAACGACAATATTTTCTGGCTATGTTAATTGTCACGCAGAAGCAAATACGTGAGTTGGATGCTCGTCGTAGTTTGAAGGCACGCAGTATTTCTACATCAACAACCCCAAGATTTTTTGTAGTGGCAGATATAAATTTCAATATTTTAAATGATATAGAAATAATATATTGGCAAAACGATTGTTTCTAGCCACCATTTTTTATACAATTATTGACTGAAGAAATTGGCAGTATAGTACAGCCTGGTAGCGAGAATCAGCTGTTATTCTTTAAGTTCTGTGTTCCATGCAATCTGTTGAATGAGTTGTGAAGATCACAGATGAAGTAGCCACTTAACATTACACTAAAACATCTCAATTGAGAGCCATACAGGCTGAATTAGAATTAAGAGAGAAAATGCCGAAATTTGTCATTTTAGAGCAAATTAATTTTATTTTTTTAATGTTAATTTTTATACTTTTTTCATTAAAATATATTATTTTATGCTTAATTAACACATTTTGTGTCAATTCACATAATTTGAACCCGTTTACATATCAATAAAAGGTCTGACAGGTAAAGCTAATTTTTCAAAAATTTTAAAACTTTGAAGTCAGTGCGGAGGCAAAAGATATTGTTTGATTTATATCAAAATTTACATATAGTATTAATTTCGGGCAAGACATAAATCCCTCACTATTAGAATTCAAAATGAAGAAAAAAAATATTCCCCATACATCCGCGCTCCACCCTAATACTTAGGTTATTTTCATTAGTTATATAAAAGTGGAAGTAAATATAAGTCCATGTGTCCGCATTTCTACAGGATAGGTACCTTCGGAACCCTACATTGTTCGTGGCCCGACACGCACTTGACCAATTATTATTTTTAATTACACGACTGACCAAAAAAGGAGTGTTATGTTTTCAGGGTTCATGTATGTATGTATGTATGTAAGTTTCTTTATTCCACCATAAGTCCTGAACGGCTTAACAGATTTTGATGTGAGAGGTATTTTTAGATTCCTTGCATTCCTCCGAGTGACATAGGCTATATAACGTCATCATAAAAACAAAATGGCGGATTATATATGCGATAAATAGCAGACTAAAAAAAATTAATTCGATCAATCTTATCGAGTAGGGTACCTATCAAATTGAAGGGCTATAAAAGGCGATTTCAAAAATGTATATAACTTATATGTTTGTATGTACTTTTTGTGTAAAAACTTGTCAGTCGTGTTTTTTATTTTTAATAATTAGCTTGTTTCATTTCATATTTAAGGTCTACAAAATAATACACAATTTCCCCCTACCGGAGCGTATGCTTTAAAATTTTTATGCTATCCTATTTAAAAAACACGCCGGGGCCGTTGGTAAATTTTATTTTCCAACGGCCCCGTCAACGCAAAATCCGGGCCCGCCGGGCCCGTTGGAAATTTTTTTGCCAACGGCCCCGTCACCGGGGCCGGCCCGCCGGGGCCGTTGAAAGTCACTCGTTTATTGACATAAGTCAATAAATCAGGATACTAATCATTGTAAGTTTTCAATGATCACGGTATAAAATAGTGATAATTTTACATACTGCTCTGCTAAAAATCTGCAAGTTAATACTACATTGTCAATTATCATTTTATTGCTAACTGTACATTTATAATTTTTATCGAAGTACCGAATTTACTCTGAAAGTATGGAATATTAATTAGATACCGAATTAACTCTAGGGACGAATTTACAATAACCCGAAAGAGCATATACAAGTCTTATTACAAACTGTTTTAATTTTATTTGTTTTCGAATTAACTAGGAACCTAGTTATTTCAAATTCATAGACGAAATACGCCGACCAGTTACCGAACTGATACCAGTGATAATTAAGTCGAAATTAAAAAAAATAAAAACAGTTCGTTATTAAACTTTTACATGATCTTTCCATAAATAAAATAAAAAAACATTGTCAAATACCCTATTGTCCTATTATGCAAACAATCTTCACAGTACTTTTTGTTGAAAATAAATCAAATATTATTTTAAACCTAATCATTCTAAAGTAGAGCATTTATTAACCACGAAAGTCATTTCCTAAAGTCTATTTTAATTTATATTGTTGTAAAATCATAAAAAGACATGGTAATATTGGTTACATAATAGGACAATTCTGAAAAAACGGATTATTAATTCATTAGTTGGGCATATTGGTTTGAATTTCATCCAATAATGGAGGCCTGCTGGTCTCCATTAATGGATGAATTTATTTACATTAATTTTGTATTAGCAAAGCAGTCAAATGCAACAGCAAACGTCTATTACGTCTTTGTTGTGGTCTGCACATAATCCGCTTAAATTAACTTCCATAAACATCTTCAAGCGATAATAAAAACATAAAATTTATCATTATAAAGATTTTCGTCTTCTAGTGCCGTTTCTCATCAAAGATTGGTGACCATCATGGCTATCCGGACTTTTGAAGCTGCTGCACGAAAGAGCGCCCGGGTACTCAAGTGAAACCAGTCTCTTAAGTTCTTCAGCCAAGAGGTTTTTCTCCTTCCGGGTTAACGTTTGCCCTGGATTTTCCCCTGCATTACGAACTGAAGAATGCGGTATTTTTCCCCTCTCGTGACGGGTCCGAAATATTGCAGCTTCCTTTTTTTGACACACTTCAACACTTCCAACTTTTTATTCATTCTCCGTAGGAGCTCGGCATTAATTACCCTTTGAACCCACGATATACGGAGCATACGCTTGTAGATCCACATCTCGAAGGCTTCCAATTTGGAACATAATACAATATCTCATGCGGAGTTTCATATTGAATTTGCGGCTACACAATATCTTTTACAATTTGCAAAAGGCACTTCTAGCTAGTTCGATGCGGGCACGAATCTCCTGTTCGCTGTCCCAGTGTACGTTTATGTAACTCTCTAAGTAAGACTTAAATTTATCAACGCGTTCTATTTGGTTGCCTTCTAATAGTAACTTTTCATTTGTCAGGACTTGTGGCTTCTTCTTATCTTTCTTATTATACATACATTATAATCATGAAATTTGTCTTTTTCGCGTTTGTTCTCAGTCCATACTTATTACTAGCTTCATTTGTCCAGTAGTCGCTGAGGCCTTCAATATTATAGAGATAATAATAACAACTATAAGCCCTTCTATGCTGAAACGGTTTCTGTTGTTGTGTGTAACGTTGTTAAAGAATATCTCTCGTTTCAGAGTGCCTCTTGGCATAGGCCTCCTCTAGCAACTTCCACTGTCTTCTATCGCCAGTCACTCTTCTCCAGTTGGAACCAGCGCTGCCGTCAGCTTAAGGTCAATCTCCCACCGTGTAATTTGTCTTCTTTTCTTTCTCTTGCCGTCTCTTGGATTATAAAGATGTTGCAAATAAACCTGAAATTGAAAATATAACAAATTAAAAATTGATATTATGTTACAGTTCATATAAAAATTATTATTTCACTAAAGAATTACATGACCAAATGTGTTGGCTATGAGGTCATCTATGACATTGAGGCATTGAAAAACAGGTGTTAATATGACAACAGAATTAAGCAAAAAATTTTGTCCCTAATCAGGGACTTGTAATTTTTTCGAAGGTTACCGTGTCATTATGACCCCCCTTTTTTATGTTCTCAGTGGACAGATAAGGCTTTTCGGAGCAACGTTTGTGTGGGACACTTTTGTTGAAAACCATGCCCTCACCCCCTTTTGGGAGGTAGAAATCTATTTTTTTCTCGAAAATCAGGGGTCGCGCTAAAAAAAATTACATGACCAAATGTGTTGGCTATGAGGTCATCAATGACATGAGGCATTGAAAAACAGGTGTTTAGTATGACAACAGAATTAAGCAAAAATTTTTGTCCCTAATCAGGGACTTTGTAATTTTTTCGAAGGTTACCGTGTCATTATGACCCCCCTTTTTTATGTTCTCAGTGGACAGATAAGGTTTTTCGGAGCAACGTTTGTATGGGACACTTTTGTTGGAAACAATGCCCTCACCCCCTTCTGGGTCGTAGAAATCTAAATATTTTTTTCTCGGAAACTAGGGGTCGCGCGAAAAAGACCAAATGTGTTGGCTATGAGGTCATCTATGACATAAGGCATTGAAAAACAGGTGTTAATATGACAACAGAATTAAGCAAACATTTTTGTCCCTAATCAGGGACTTTGTAATTTTTTCGAAGGTTACCGTGTCATTATGACCCCCCTTTTTTATGTTCTCAGTGGACAGATAAGGTTTTTTGGAGCAACGTTTGTATGGGACACTTTTGTTGGAAACAATGCCCTCACCCCCTTCTGGGTAGTAGAAATCTAATTTTTTTTTTCTCGGAAACTAGGGATCGCGCGAAAAAGAATTACATGACCAAATGTGTTGGCTATGAGGTCATCTATGACATGAGGCATTGAAAAACAGGTGTTAATATGACAACAGAATTAAGCAAAAATGTTTGTCCCTAATCAGGGACTTTGTAATTTTTCGAAGGTTACCGTGTCATTATGACCCCCTTTTTTATGTTCTCAGTGGACAGATAAGGTTTTTCGGAGCAACGTTTGTATGGGACACTTTTGTTGGAAACAATGCCCTCACCCCCTTCTGGGTAGTAGAAATCTAATTTTTTTTTTCTCGGAAACTAGGGATCGCGCGAAAAATACCAAATGTGTTGGCTATGAGGTCATCTATGACATAAGGCATTGAAAAACAGGTGTTAATATGACAACAGAATTAAGCAAACATTTTTGTCCCTAATCAGGGACTTTGTAATTTTTCGAAGGTTACCGTGTCATTATGACCCCCCTTTTTTATGTTCTCAGTGGACAGATAAGGTTTTTCGGAGCAACGTTTGTATGGGACACTTTTGTTGGAAACAATGCCCTCACCCCCTTCTGGGTCGTAGAAATCTAAATATATTTTTTTCTCGGAAACTAGGGGTCGCGCGAAAAATACCAAATGTGTTGGCTATGAGGTCATCTATGACATAAGGCATTGAAAAACAGGTGTTAATATGACAACAGAATTAAGCAAACATTTTTGTCCCTAATCAGGGACTTTGTAATTTTTTCGAAGGTTACCGTGTCATTATGACCCCCCTTTTTTATGTTCTCAGTGGACAGATAAGGTTTTTCGGAGCAACGTTTGTATGGGACACTTTTGTTGGAAACAATGCCCTCACCCCCTTCTGGGTCGTAGAAATCTAAATATTTTTTTTTCTCGGAAACTAGGGGTCGCGCGAAAAAGACCAAATGTGTTGGCTATGAGGTCATCTATGACATAAGGCATTGAAAAACAGGTGTTAATATGACAACAGAATTAAGCAAAAATTTTTGTCCCTAATCAGGGACTTTGTAATTTTTTCGAAGGTTACCGTGTCATTATGACCCCCCTTTTTTATGTTCTCAGTGGACAGATAAGGCTTTTGGAGCAACGTTTGTATGGGACACTTTTGTTGGAAACAATGCCCTCACCCCCTTCTGGGTAGTAGAAATCTATTTTTTTTTTCTCGGAAACTAGGGATCGCGCGAAAAAGAATTACATGACCAAATGTGTTGGCTATGAGGTCATCTATGACATGAGGCATTGAAAAACAGGTGTTAATATGACAACAGAATTAAGCAAAAATTTTTGTCCCTAATCAGGGACTTTGTAATTTTTCGAAGGTTACCGTGTCATTATGACCCCCTTTTTTATGTTCTCAGTGGACAGATAAGGTTTTTCGGAGCAACGTTTGTATGGGACACTTTTGTTGGAAACCATGCCCTCACCCCTTCTGGGTCGTAGAAATCTATTTTTTTCTCGGAAACTAGGGGTCGCGCGAAAAAGAATTACATGACCAAATGTGTTGGCTATGAGGTCATCTATGACATGAGGCATTGAAAAACAGGTGTTAATATGACAACAGAATTATGTCCCTGATCAGGGACTTTGTAATTTTTTCGAAGGTTACCGTGTCATTATAACCCCCTTTTTTATGTTCTCAGTGGACAGATAAGATCTTTCGGAGCAACGTTTGTGTGGGACACTTTTGTTGGAAACCACATCTTCACCCCCTTTTGGGTCACAGAAATCTAAATAATTTTTTTCTCGGTAACTAGGGATCGCGCGAAAAAAAATTACATGACCAAATGTGTTGGCCATGAGGTCTTCTATGACATGGCATAATAAAAAGGGGTGTTAATATGAAGACCGTAATCCGACCAAAAGTAAAAAAAATTGGGTCAATGAACCCGGAGGTCGATGAACTCGAAATTAAAACTTAGTTTGCCCAGAGGTACTTACTTATGTTATTTTGCTGAGCTCATTAATTGGGCAAATTGGTCTGTTCGTCTCCATCAAAAGATGAAATTATTTACATTCTCTTCATATTAGTGTGGTACAAACTCCTAGCACCTTCAGAATGTGGACTGGAAAGAAGAAATAGAATTTACTACAACTGTTATTGTATTTTCCAATTTTACCAAATTAACTTAGTATGCCCAGAGGTACTTACCTATGTTATTTTGCTGAGCTCATTAATTGGGCAAATTGGTCTGTTCGTCTCCATCATAAGATGAAATTATTTACATTCTCTTCGTATTAGTGTGGTACAAACTCCTAGCACCTTCAGAATGTGGACTGGAAAGACGAAATAGAATTTACGACAACTGTCATTGTATTTTCCTATTTTACCAAATTAACTTAGTTTGCCCAGAGGTACTTTTCTATGTTATTTTGCCGAGCTCATTAATTAAGCAAATTGGTCTGTTCGTCTCCATCAAAAGATCAATTGTGTTACGAGATACTAGTAAAATGATACTATATTTTACAACATATACATATATAGATAAACATCCAAAACCCAGGTCAATCTGAAAAAGATCATGTTCCATTTTGACCCGATCGGGGATCGAACCCGGGACCTCTGGTGTGGCAGTCCAGAGTGATGACCATTAAATAGTCTGAGTAAGTAATGCAGCAGGGTGCTGGTATCGTCACTTAACATCAGGTGAGATATGGGGCCAAATGCAAAACCAGTTTTACATTTAAAGTTTATTACTGACCTTTTATCGGTGACAACTGATATTTAAAAATATGATAGGGAAATCCAACCAATTTGTCCTCCGAAAGTGGTTTAGTGGTTAGTCTGAGGGATGGAATGGCAAAATTCTTTAGCAGTGTTCCTTTTTTTTAATCTTTATCTGAAAAATGTTTTCCATACATACACACACAGATCTTCTGTTTCTTTTATTTAGATTATAATTAATACATAAAAGTATCAGTAAAATACATAAAATGTAATGGAAGAGCGAGGTCTTCTGACACGAGTATTGTTATACTTACTAGAAGGCCTTAACCACTTGCAATGTAAAATGTGTTTTACTGAATAAATGATTTTCTATTTGTACATACATATTATCACGCCTTTTTCCCTTTTTCTTTTGTTTTCCACAAACTTATTTTAATTGGTGGAGTTTCTCAATTGGTATATATGCCAGATCCTCTTTTCCTGTTAACTTTAACCATTCTTTGCAACTGAAATTAAAAGCATCCATAACGATATTTATAGACGTATACCATCACACTAGGTATATTTCGTTTTTACTAAAATTATTTGATTATATCTCTATACATCATCGAATACATCTCATAAACACTGCATACGAATGATAAATTACTCACCGAAGCTCATCCAGTGGAAATTAGGCCATAAAAATACCGTCCTTTCGTTCAGATTTTAAACCACAGATTTCGCATGTTCTGTATTTCATGATTAGTTTCTTTCATTACAAATTACATAAAAAGAGACTGTTTTTCACCAAAATACCTATGACACAGATTTCACTCGTCTTTTTCAATTATTTGTTTCACATTTATTTCACAACAAACAAAGTCATAAGATAACCTAAAAAAATAACCTATTGTAAGACAACGTGTTCGGTTGACAACAAAGAAAGAACGAGAAAGATACAGGAAGTGAGTGAGACAACTATCTAGTGACATGAGCCGCCATTAATGCTCTACTGTGTTCCATACATTTTTTTTCCAGTATGAAGTTGCGACAGACTGATTGTACCATCGATCTAAATAAAGGCACAAGCAGACAAGACAAGCAAGCATAGCGCAAAGACTATAAAGCCGGCCGCACACGTCAGTTTTTTTCCGTACGGTTTCAAATCCAGGCACCCGAATGCATGCGTTTCATACAAAACGTTGGAATCCGTTATGTTTCCCGAATGGAAATTGTAAGACAGGTTTATCTAGTCCTTAATGCTTAAAGACAAACTAGTTTCAAAAACAAACTTACTTATCTTGCAGTTCGTTCAGTCTTACAGATTCATCGAGCGCAAAAATAAGTTTCTAACACTTCTTAACGATTACATACGAAAATTCACAACATTTATTATGTCCTGTCCTGGCCCTTGATTCTACAAATTACAAACGTAGATGTCGTGCCTCAGTTGTGTCTCAAAGGCCAAAGAAATCATAATAAAACATAGAAGTCTTATAGAGATCTTGTCATTTTATTTCAATTTCCTTGGATCTTGAGACACAATGAGGGATTTTCCGAGACCCAAATTAAAAAAAATATAGTTCCAGATGACTTCATAGATGGCGCTTAAGTAAAGGCGAGAGAAAAAGTTCCATACAAAAAGCAAATATTCACGGGATTGGCTTTTTTTTTAAATAAAATTTAGTAAAAAAAATATCTAAAAAGTATAAATATTGTGATTTGTGCAACTGTCAAACTGTTAGGTGATTTTTTTTATGCCTCTCCCTGGTTGACAGGAAAAAGCGCATCATATAAGTTCAGCCATTATTACGACTCGGCTTTCATAAAACGATATCTGTTGAGACTTTTTAATACTATTTTTTTTTTCTTAATTAGCTGTTAGAAAAATCGCTCATTGAAACACGACATTTACGATTGTAATTAGTGGAATCGGCCCCCTGATCACATTGACGTACATATACAACTTTACTTGAACGACCTGCTAGTATCAAAACAATTTTGGTCACACTATAAAGGGTTGCTACATGCATACCAATGGCGCTATCATTTAATTAAACGACTTAATAGACACATTGTACATGCACCATCATGGCGCCATCATTTAATTTCATGACTTTATAGACAGACTGTAATTTTTTTAACGATTTAAGGATGAAGCTGGGAACATGTGGTCAACATGCGATCGAGAGGAGGAAACATGTCATGGGGGACTGGTAGAGGCAGACCGCAATGTGCAGTGGAACTTCCGGAAAGCAAGATTAGACCTCTTGTATAATCATGTAGCGAATATAGATTGGACGGAAATGTACCTTATAAAAGATCCTAATGAAGCAGTAGAGTATTTTTATTACAATCTCAATAACGCAATAGGAGAGTATGTACCAATGAAAATAACAGGGAAAGCAAAATCAAGATTTGTGTATCCAGAGTGGTTTACAAAAGACATTATCTTGCTGATACAAACGAAATATAGGCTACATAAACGCTACAAAATGACGATGGCGACGGACGACTATGCGGAATTTTCACGGTATAGGAGAAAAGTAAAGGAAGAGGTGGAACTAGCGCACGATCGACATTTACATTGTCTGCAAAATAATCTTACAGACAAAGAATGTGTGAGGGAATTTGCGGAATACTTTTGCTCGGTCTATACACAAGAGCCGGCCAAACTGGATGTAGCAGCAGCGAGTGCGCTAACACCGGCCACGGCGGCGCGGGTGCAGGTGCACGAGTTACAGATGGCAGAAGTAAGACGAGCATTAATAAAGCTTAAGCCTAAGCACTCCGTGGGGCCTGATGGTATACCGCCGTTCATCTTTAAAGATTGCCGTGAGGTACTGACGATGCCTTTATTGCACATATATAACTTGTCCCTGGAAAAAGGAACTTTCCCAGAACGGTGGAAACTTACAAGGGTGGTACCAGTGCCGAAGGGTAGAGGGGGTACGGAAGCAAGTAACTACAGACCAGCAGCTATTCTGAGTACACCAGCCAAAATATTTGAATCTGCGGTAGACCATGCAATTAGCAGGCAGGTGAGTTCACAGCTATCAGATGCGCAGCATGGCTTTCGTCCCAAAAGAAGCACAGCAAGTAACTTGTTGCAACTGATGACTCAGGTGGTACCAGCGGTGGATTCTGGGGCACAGGTGGATATAGCGTACTTCGACTTTCAGAAGGCATTCGACACTGTGGACAACGATATACTCATGATGAAACTAGCCGAGGCAGGATTTACACCGAAAACGCTAACTTTTTTTGCCAGCTACCTAAAAGACAGACGACAATATGTAGACTGGGCTGAGCAGCAGTCGGAATCGTACTTTACAAGATCTGGAGTGAATCAAGGGAGCAATTTAGGACCACTCGAATTCAACCTAATGATAAACGATTTACCAGACGTTGTATTAGAAGCAACTTGCCTTCTGTTTGCTGATGATCTGAAATTGGTGTTGGAAATTCGAAGTCAATCAGACTGTGAGAAACTGCAGAAAGACATAGACAGGGTAGTACAGTGGAGTCATAGGAATCGATTACAGTTCAATGTATCAAAATGTTCGGTAATGTCGATCACGCGATCACGACGGCCCATCGAGTGGCAATACTGTGTGGATAATGTCCCGATGCAGAGAGTTAAGGAGACAAAAGACTTGGGGGTTCACTTCACCGCGGACCTTAATTTCCGGGAACATATTGTCAAAGCGTGCAAAAAGGCATTTCGGAACTTGGGATTTGTGCTACGCCAAGCCAGAGGATTCACAAACCTAAGCGCACTGCGGGCGTTGTACGAAGCATTGGTGCGGAGTAATCTTGAAAGCAATGCCGTAATTTGGTCACCTCATGAGACAAAAATATAAACTAATGGTGGAAAGGATACAGAACAAATTTATAAGATATCTGTATTTGAAGATGTATGGTGTGTATCCATTCTACCCACTAATGTATCCGACACTGTTTATCCTCGGGATGGTGGGGTACAACTCACTGGAGATAAGACGGAGTATGAGTCTAGCGACGTACTTGTTCGAACTGCTGCGAGGTAAGATCAGCAACCAGGCAGTGTTGCAATGGATGGCGCTGAACGTGCCGAACCGATATGTGTGGAGGCGGCGGCGACCACCTCTGTTCGCTATTCCGCTAGCGCGAACCAAGTTATTAAAGCAAGCGACAATCACCAGGGCGCTAAGAGATATGAACGGGGTCGCAAACAACATAGATCTATTCAGCTGCACATTGAATGAATTCACAAAGGCAATGCTGTATGAATTATGTTATAATGTAGCAAATAATGAAAAATAATTGTAATTAACTACCTACTCTATCGAATTGGGTAAAACTGTAATGGTAGGGTAAGAGAATTAATAAATAAATAAAAAAAAAATAAATAAAAAAAAATATCGTGAGCTTTCTATAGAATGCAGAACTCAAGAAGTCGGTTACTCCTGTCAATCCTGCCACCGAGGCCGTATTTGCGTACAGCTTGTCTATAAAGTCCTGACATTAAAGTTCGAGGAACTAACAATGATGATGTGTCTGGCAACACCAAACGTATGTAGTCAAAGTCAAAGTCAAAGTCAAATCGTTTATTGCTTCCTTAATGTATGTAGGTCTTTGCTTATAAATAGTAACAATTAAGGACCCTGACGGGCGCTGCAATGGGAGAGGGCTGTATATTTTGCCAAGTTCCTTTTTTATGCTATATTACCAGTAAATACTTATTGTTGTGTGTTAAATATTTTCAATTTTATTCTATTTAGTACCTACTTTTTATTATAATAATTGAGGTAAGTATATTTTTGTATTTATTTCGACATATGTCTCTTTAAAAGTTTGTCAATTTAATAATAATTTGTCACAATTTAAATAAAATAAAAAATAATAATAGTAAATAAGTTAATGCATGTCATGATTTTAAATTAAGTATAACGTATTATTCTTGCAAATAAATATTGATTGATTGATTGATTTGTAATATTTTCTTTTGCCTCTACGGTGTAAATTTGTCCTCAAAATATTCATTGATTGTGTAGTAGCATTTATTAGTCAATAGTTCTTTAAGGCGTTGTAGGAATGTTTTAGTGTCTTGAATTGTTTTTCGTTTGTATTTTTATTGTTTTGATTAAACTGCAATAAATTAAGACCAAACTACGCAAAAAGTTTAAAAAATGAGTAAAGTAAATCGGAGTCGCACGCGAGAATTGATTTTTAAAGTTTTCCAGCAATGTTTTGCGGAGTGCAAGGATGGACGAATTTTGTGAGATTTCGATGATATTTATGGGAGAACAACATATATTATGGGTATGTAATCGTGTTATTGTTTGTTTTTATCAACCTGAAGTTACAAATATACTGAATTTACGATTTTTAAAAGAAAAAATGTATTGTTTACATCGTACACTTTTAGGTTAGACTAAAATTGTAAATAGGTCATATTATAGTATGTTCATAAATTTTTGATACATGATATGATGGTACATCTCAGTCTATTCGGGTTTTCTATCAATTTTGAATTTGAATTCTTTGTTTCTTGTGAATAAGTTATTGTTTCTATTCTGTTACAATTTTTATTCCTTTTTTTTAGGAAAACCAAAGAGTACAGTTAGGCTCATAGTCAACGAAGCAACTTGTTGAAGAGGCCTTCTACAGCATCACATCTGAATATGGAAAAACTCCTGCCATTACGTTGAGACGCTCAAAAAAGAGTACTATGAGCGAGGACGTTACCTGTATCTAGATATAGACAAATTGATTGTTCGCTTAGGCCATGATAGCAGCAGTGGTGACAGCAGCTGTAGTGATGACAGTGCCGCTGATGAAAGCGGCAACGAAACGTTTCTTGTTGTTGAATATTTGGACTCCGATGATGAGTGAAAGTGATCAACCTTAGTATTTTAACTATAAAACATTCATCATCATCGTCAGCCTTCCATGACCCACTGCTGGGTATAAGCCTCCTTTTGTATACGCCAACATTTCCTATCCTGAGCCATTGCAAAAAACATTATTAAAAACATAATTCTGGTTAAATTAAAAATGTTTAGTAAAACTTTTCATAAGCAAGGTACCTACTGTAAATAAAACGGAAACAATATGACTGAATAATGTGTTTTATTTATTAGCTCGCTTTACCTGAACAAACTGCTAGTATCAAAATTATTTTGGTCGCACTATATAGGGTTGCTACATGCACATCAGTGGCGCCATCATTTAATTTCAGGACTTAATAGACAGACTGTACAGTGTCTCAGATTTTTGTCGTCTCGTGTGTTTCTTAACTTTGCGTTTCATTCCAATCACCACTGGTGATTGGTTAGGTATAAAAATAGAGAAAAGAAAGGAGATATAATATGTTTTTTGCGCACGGATGTGTATTACATTTCAAGGATATAATCCTATCAGAGACTGAACTGTACATACATACATACATAGAATCACGTCTTTATCCTTTACGGGTAACTGAACTGTAGCCTACCGTATAGTTATTTAGGTGGCAAGGCAACTCCATTGCTGCTGGAAATGTGTTGGAGTATGTAGCTGTAGGGCCTGAAAAATATACGGTGTGGCCGTTTGGTGTTTTATAAAGTCTCGGTCATTCTATTTTATTTATTTAGTACACAGAACAAATTGCAGTCATAAAAAAATAAAAAAAAGTTCATGGTTATGTGCTAAACTACAACTTAATAAAACTTTTTTCCAAAAAAGTGAACCGACTTCCATAATAAAACTTAAAATCATGAAATAACAATAAAGAAAAATGTATTAGCATGCTACCTACTGAATGAGGTGAAGTCGGTGCCAAGTGCAGGACTATGTAATTGTTTAGCTAGGCATTTTGTATACTTATGTACCTACATGATTCTAATGTTAATTTATATTATTTAATATTAAATTTGGCACCGACTTCACCTCATTCAGTAGGTAGCATGCTAATACATTTTTCTTTATTGTTATTTCATGATTTTAAGTTTTATTATGGAAGTCGGTTCACTTTTTTGGAAAAAAGTTTTATTTTATCATTTTTAGTGCTTCTACACCTTTTCATTTTCTTTAATAAAAACTTAAACTTTTCTTTCACTGGTGGCCGAAAATAAAAAATTAAGAATTCGAAACTTTTTATGTCAGTTTGATTTGAAATGTCAGAACATGTCAAATTGTCTATTATTTTTGGCACATAAATAGACCGTGAGCACGCGACGACCAAACCTTCCTTATTTTAAAAATGCTGAATATTTCTCTGCGTGGTATATACGAGTAAAAATATTAGCGACTAGGTATGAAGTTTGGATCTTAGTTGCTTATGCAGGTAATATGGATAGCAAGGATGATTTTTATAGGTATAAAAAGCACCCTTGGGGCCTTCCAAAGTAATACATATTAAATTCAGCTTTTATAATAAAACAAAAATTCAGCTTTTATAAATAACAAATTCAGCTTTTATAATAAAACAAATAATTTAGTAAAGTTACAATGTCTAGCAGGGGTTTATATCTGCACCAATTGCCTGATAATGGATGGCGTGATTTCTTATTGACCGAGCGAGCGAAGCGAGCGAGGGCTATAATTCAAGTTGGAGCGAAAAACAAATTGTTTGTATGTATGTATGTATGTATGTATGTATGTATGTATGTTTGTTCCGCGATAACTCTCGAATCGTTGTTCCGATTTTGATGAAAGTTGGAATATATGTAGGGATGGTTAATAGAATTTTCAAGTTCGTTGGGCATCAAAATCGGTCCAGCCGTTTTTGAGATATTTAATTTTTTGTGAAAATAAATATTGTATTTTAATAGTCGCGAGGTCTACGTTCGCAGCGAACGACTAGTATTATTAGGAATAAAATCTTTAAAAATCTTTACTTTAAGGAAATTGAGTTACCACTTTAAATGTTATTGCTACAAATAATCTGCCTAAGTAATCATGATCCAACTTTTATAGTCACTAAATGTTTGGAACATACACAGAAAATCTTTAGTTTTAATAAAATAAGGAAGGGCATGCTATCGCGGGCTTTTGCTCTATAATGCAATGTTGGTATTTTTATATTTTGTTAGGTATCTTTAAAATTACCGAACAGATTCTGACTTGGTTAAAATGGGACCAACTTGGGTATATATCATTACGAATAAAAAAACAATTTCGGAAATCAGTCCACTGTAGGCGGAGAAATCGGCGAACATACATAAAAAAAAAACATACATACATCGAAACATATAACCTCCTCCTTTTTTGGGAAGTCGGTTGAAAAAACAGTGTACATAAACAGATCAGATAATATAATGCGAGCTAATAGAAGTGACAAGCAAAATGTGAAAGAAAATTAAACTTGTGTTACAAAGGTACTTATAAGAAAAAAAAAACAAATTATGATATGACTAAAACAAATAATGACTAACTACTCAATCAGTGCAAGCCTAACTGCGCTGGAATGGTTTTTTTATCATTATATTGGCGACACACGTATACTATAAAGAGTTATAATAAGATGTATTATTTTTACAGACATTAAGTTGGAACGTATTATTACGGTTACGAGATCTGGAATGGCATTCCAAGCAAAGCTAACTTATGCGACTCTGCCTTCAGCTTCCCTGGGTTCAGAGTCCACGGACGTTCAAGGTGCCTATATGTAGATGATCTCTAGTCATGCCACCAGTAGCATGACCTATATGATCACTAGAGCCTGGTGAACCATTGTAACAGCCGTTTCGGTCGCCAAATTTGGAGGGGATTTTAGTTCCTCAGGGTCGGGCTAGTTCTCGCCACCGCCCGGTTGCGTTGCTGTTTTACGGTTGGTTAGTTCTTATCCATATCAACCCTCATCCTATTTCATCCGGGCTTGGGACCGGCGGCAGAATTACGAAAACCGTTTGAGGTACGGAACCCTAAAAAAAGTAAGGATGTGTAGAAAAATATTCTATTGCTAAACTGTCAATGTCAACTTGACATAGTCCTGACAATTTGTCGCTCGTGTCGTGGTCGGTCCGTGGTCCCCCCCCCCTTCCTCTGACCTCTCTTTCTTCCGATATCTGTGAACGATGGCTGCCGGGGTAGGTTAAATTAAAATGAATACCAGAAAATCTTACCAATCCAAGTGTAAATAGTGAAGTGACTGATAAAAAGAAATTGTGTATAAAATATTGTGATTATAATGGTGTTTATTTGCCGTAGGTACTATACACTTATCCGGAAAATTTCCGCGCCTACAAGGCGCTGATCGCCGCACAATATTCTGGGGCCGACGTCAAAATAGCTCCCAACTTTGTGTTCGGGGAAACTAACAAATCAGAAGATTTTCTGAAGAAGTTCCCCGCCGGAAAAGTGAGTGCAGTCAGTGTAGTAACTCTGTGTTCAATTCAATGGAGAACCAGCTGTGCCCCGTAGTGATTACATTCTCATTGGCTGTACCTTGTTTTTGGATGACATGACGTGTAATTTTTTCGGTATATTTTAGGTACCTGCCTTTGAGAGTGCCGATGGAAAGGTTTTGCTGACGGAGAGCAATGCCATAGCCTACTATGGTGAGTATCACCTTCTGAACTTTGAACTTACCTAATTTGTTAACCTTTGACGCCGGGTTTCCAGGTTAGGAAAAAATCCAAAAGTTTTATTCAGAACTTGACTTTGTTCTTACTTGTTCAGAGTAGCCTATTACATGGGTACCTAGTTCTTGTTACATTTTTCACATACATAGAATCACGTCTTTATCCCTAACGAGGTAGACAGAGCCAAGAGTCGTGAGACTCGAAGGCCGCGCTTAGCTGAATAGATTGATTCTTCAGAAGAGAAATAATAGTTTCTGTCATTCAATAGGTATTCTGTGCTTGATACATCATCCTGCTTGTTATGGGCAGTGTAGTTATCCTTCCAAAGTGAAAGAACTTGGTATTAATTTGGCATTAATATTCATATTTACTGGGATAATGCAAGATATTGACTCTTAGCTCTAATGTGGCATGCCTTAAAAAACCAGCTAAGTATAATCATGATGATCTCATTGTATATTCATTTAGTAATTATATCTTTACAAGCAATTTTTCTTGTCAGTTGATGTAATATATTGCTGTATGGTTTAGTTGCCAACGCAGCCCTGAGAGGCAATGACTTGAAGACCCAGGCTCAGATCTGGCAGTGGGCGTCGTGGGCCGACAGCGAGCTGCTGCCCGCGTCGTGCGCGTGGGTGTTCCCATACCTCGGCATCATGCAGTTCAACAAACAGGTTGGTATGAGAGTCCAGTTCACTTGTACAATATTTTTGCATTGATCCATTTCACTGTTTGATTGTACTGTACAATAAGATTTTCTTTAATGCTGTGGACATATTCTGAAAATACTGGTGCTCTGAGATAATTTGTAAAAAAGAACTTGACAAAACAGTCATGATTTTTGTATAAGGCAGAAATTATTCCTTGTTAGAAAAGAAATTAATGAAAATTTATAGAAAGAGATTACTTATTATTTGAAACTATGTTGTATATCAGCAAAGAGAAATCCAAAGAAATTTTTTGCAGACAGGTTGTTAGCCAGTCACCTATGACAAGTTTAAAACCTATTCTTTTGATTGATTTCGACAATCTGCACGGGAAAAGAAGCACCTGGCACTCTTTGTGTTTTTGCTCGTCTCCCAGAGCAGCACTGGTGAACACGAGTTCCATCCAGAAGCGAGAAACAAACCCTGTCCTAAGGGTAGGATGAAAAGAAGTTCCCCATCCCAATCCCAGAAGTAGATTCAGTGGGTTGTCACCGGTCAAATGGTCTCAGCATAAGTGGACTGATCACCCGTCTGGTTCTCTTGTCCCCATACAGTAGATAATAATAATAATGAGTCCCGTGGCTGCAGAACGTGGAGCGCGCTCGGAAGGACCTGCTGTCGGCGCTGGGCGTGCTGGACGCGCACCTGCTGCCGCGCACGTTCCTGGTGGGCGAGCGCGTCACGCTGGCAGACATTATCGTCTTCTCCACGCTCATACATGCTTTCCAGGTACGGACTCTATACATACTAATAAAATAGTGTCTGTTTATGATTACAATTGTCGTCATCACATCATTCAACACTGTCAGGTGTACCTGACAGTGTTCATATTCAGTTATTTATTTAAGTAATTTACTGTTGTACAATGTGAATTTTAATAAATGTTTTGAATTGAATTAAAATTAACTGCAGATGAGATGTTAAAATTAAAAACGGTTCACTCGTGTATTATTATCGGGATTGCAGAATATAGTTTGGGATTCATCAGGAGTTCATTTTCAAGACGAGTTCGGGGCGCGCAGCGCCTATTATACATTGTGAATGACTCGTTTTTAATATAAATGACCTTGATTTTTTTTATTAAAAAAATGTCAAAGTTAATATTCATGGTATTTCGTCAGCACGTGCTGGAGCCCGCCACCCGCGCCGGCCTCGTCAACGTGAGCCGCTGGTTCGCGACGCTGGCCGGCCAGCCGCCCGTGCTGGCCGTGCTGGGGGCCCTGGTGCTGGCCGCGCGGCCGCCCGCCTACGATCCTAAGAGGTTCCACGAGCTGCAGCAGGTACTGTATCATACAGTGATCACGAACATGTTCGCGACGCTGGCCGGCCAGCCGCCCGTGCTGGCCGTGCTGGGGGCCCTGGTGCTGGCCGCGCGGCCGCCCGCCTACGATCCTAAGAGGTTCCACGAGCTGCAGCAGGTACTGTATCATACAGTGATCACGAACATGTTCGCGACGCTGGCCGGCCAGCCGCCCGTGCTGGCCGTGCTGGGGGCCCTGGTGCTGGCCGCGCGGCCGCCCGCCTACGATCCTAAGAGGTTCCACGAGCTGCAGCAGGTACTGTATCATACAGTGATCACGAACATGTTCGCGACGCTGGCCGGCCAGCCGCCCGTGCTGGCCGTGCTGGGGGCCCTGGTGCTGGCCGCGCGGCCGCCCGCCTACGATCCTAAGAGGTTCCACGAGCTGCAGCAGGTACTGTATCATACAGTGATCACGAACATGTTCGCGACGCTGGCCGGCCAGCCGCCCGTGCTGGCCGTGCTGGGGGCCCTGGTGCTGGCCGCGCGGCCGCCCGCCTACGATCCTAAGAGGTTCCACGAGCTGCAGCAGGTACTGTATCATACAGTGATCACGAACATGTTCGCGACGCTGGCCGGCCAGCCGCCCGTGCTGGCCGTGCTGGGGGCCCTGGTGCTGGCCGCGCGGCCGCCCGCCTACGATCCTAAGAGGTTCCACGAGCTGCAGCAGGTACTGTATCATACAGTGATCACGAACATGTTCGCGACGCTGGCCGGCCAGCCGCCCGTGCTGGCCGTGCTGGGGGCCCTGGTGCTGGCAGGTACGCGCGGCCGCCCGCACGAACATGTTCGCGACGCTGGCCGGCCAGCCGCCCGTGCTGGCCAGGTTGGGGGCCTAAGAGGTTCCAAGAGGCTCCACGAGCTGCAGCAGGTACTGTATCATACAGTGATCACGAACATGTTCGCGACGCTGGCCGGCCAGCCGCCCGTGCTGGCCGAAATAATACATTATTACAAATTAATAATTGCATCTATGTCAGAAATAGGTTTAACACCAGGTAACAGTGCTCTTTCCAAATACCTATTACGCGGAACCTGTAAATTGAACCTCTCTTTTGAAATGCGCGTGAATGTGTGTGTGTGCACGTGTGCAAACGTTTATAATAGGTAAAAACTGGTATATAAATTCAGAATACGATTTTTTTTTTTTTTAATTTCAAAATGATTATTCTTTTATATTAATTAAATAATAATTTTATTCGTTTGGCCTTTTGTTGAAACTTAACTTACATTGTGATATTCCAGGACGGCGGCAAGAAGGACAAGAAGGCGGAGAAAAAGGCAGAGAAGAAGGAAGCCAAGCCCAAGAAGGAGAAGGAGCCCGAGCCGGCGGACGAGCTGGAGGACGAGAAGCCCAAGGAGTCCAAGGATCCCTTCGACTCCATGCCTAAAGGGTAGGCTACACTGTTCTTGTTCTATTCAATTAAAATGATTTATTGCTTTTCACATTGTAAAGTACATAATAGTACATTACTGCCGCGGCCTATAATGACTACTTTGCTGGTCGCGCTGATGATGGCCGAGAGCTACGCTCCAGGCCGACACAGCGCGGTCAGCGTGCAGCACTTGATGGACGAGCTGAGATGTCGGCCGAGACCGGAGCTCGAGCCGACACAGCGAGGACAGCAAGGGCTGCTACGATGACCAAGCTGGAAGGCCTAGAGCGGAGCTAGGCTAGCGCGAGGCAATCATTGCGTGACCAGCGAAGCAGTCATTGTGGGCCAAGGCTTGTATAGTGCTTTACTCAAAAATGCAAGTACCAAATCTAAATAAAACCAGCAAGTAATTTAAATAAAAATATATTAATTAACTAGAAATTAAATTAAAATGACAATTATGAAAAGTACAGTTACTAAAATTCAACACCGACTTTCCCGGATTGATGCACAAATTTTTCATATGCAAGCTTATATTTTTTCTTCGAGTTTCGCGGTATCCAATTTTCAACCACTAATTTAGCTTCATATTTAATGTCTGGCGGTGTTAAACACAATGAATCGGAAGAATTTTCGCTTTGAGAGCTCATTTTTAGCCAAAAAGTCACTAAATAAAAACAAAATTTTCGCTGAACCGCGCTTTTGTTACTTCTTTGTTTTTTTTAAGCAATGGTAGTTGGAACTATACAGCCAAATATGGAATAAAATCTTTTTGTACCTCTCTCTATGCTATCTCTATAAAATACAAACAGCTGTGTTATAAAATCTTTTTGCATTTGATTTTTAAAATGGCGGCCGGCAATGTTTTGCCGGCCTGTTAGAGCGGCCAGCAAAACTTTGTCGGCCGCTATTTGAAAACAGAACGGCAAAGTCGACTTTGCTCAAACAAGGTTAAGGTCAAAATAATGACCACATTACATGCATTTTTGAGTAAAAGTGTCATGTCATGTTCTTGTCCACTCCAAATGGCAAAATGTTTCAAGTCATTGTTAAGGCCCTTCATGGTTCACGGTACAGTGTTAATGTTTCATTTTATTTTATTTATTTTCATTTTATACAGCGTGTCATTACAGGCTTAACCTACTCCAACATCGCTAAAAACATATAGAAAAATTATAAATTTGGTACACATAATAATGCCTTGTCTGTGAATTTCTCCAACGAACAGTTAGATGTTAGTTGTCTAATGGACTTCGCTGGTTTAGCTAAGCATTCACTTGTGTCCCCGGGCTCCACTTGCGTGACAATTGCCTAACAAATTTCATCAAAATCCGCTCAGTGGTTCAAGCTTGGTTGAGTAACAAATATCCACACAAACACATCCAAATTGTTCGAGGTAATCCTCTAACAGCAAAAGCGCTGACGCCGCGCAAATCCGTTCATGGCGGCGCAACAGTCAAGCACAAGATCCGAAATGACACACACGCGCCATCCATTTAAATATCTAATTAATTTACGTAAATCAAAATAAATATTGTTGTATGAAACTCAGTCAATTACTCATGTTGAGTAAATAGGGGGGTACGAACGAAGCAAATAGAAATCTATTTTGTGCAAGTAATAAATGCACATTGAACATTGCAGCACGTTCAACATGGACGACTTCAAGCGCAGCTACTCCAACGAGGACGAGGCCGTGTCCATCCTGCGGTACTTCTGGCAGAAGTTCGACCCCGAGCACTACTCCATCTGGTTCGCTGAGTACAAGTACCCCGAGGAACTGGCCAAGGTGTTCATGAGCTGCAATCTTATCACAGGTGACACAGCTTTATTTATTTTATCATATTCATGTTCATTTATTTGCCTATGAAGTTGTTAGTTATCTATCCGTATTTCCTCCAGGCCAAAGGCCAAGTCCTTCATATACATGGACGACCTTCCATTTCATCTCAAATCCCCAGTATTCAGCCAAGCCACCTTGGCCCACAAGGCCAAAGGCCGATCTATGTATATGAAGTCGAGAGGCCCAATCCCGGCCGAGCTACATTTTCATAGCAAAGAGCAAAAGCCAGAGTGGCCTTTCTGCTCTTCTCCTAATCCAAACCCACAACTGCTATGTATTTGCCTACCTCCAAAACTTAAACTCGAAACTGCAAAGTAATATTGCCCTGCACCAGCAAGCAAGCAAATTAGTTCCCCGTGGCTGCAGCCGCTCGCAGTTGATGTCCACCACAGAGCATTTATAGTAGAGCTGTTCATAAGCTAGTAGACCTGTCCCCAGTCGACAAACTTGAGGCTTCTAACTATTGGCCACCAGACGTCACTATTGTCGCATTCGCGGAGTTCACTTCACAGTGTCAACACGTATTACACGTGCCGAATAAGTGTCGAAGTTACGCGAAATTTCAGAGATTGTGCTTATTAACAATGAAGTGCTGTATTGTGGGGTGTAAAAGTAACACGCAGAAGAAGGAATCACGCGATAAAAGTATATCTTTTTACTCGTAAGTATTTTTACGTAATTTTCCAAATGTGTAGTTCATTAATTACGCCATCTATCGTTGAAAAGCAGAACTTTTTAGCCTGCTTTTGTAATATAATGTTGCCAGATGGTGAAACATTTACCATTAATTAGGGAAAATTTAAAAATTAGTTTTCATAAAGTACCTATATCAGCACAGCATGACGATTCCATTGAAGAAATGGTGAGATTTCTCGAGGTTGTGCCTATTTACATATAAATAAAATAAACATAGATAACCTATTATTTATTTTCAGCTTTCCCTCGGATGTACAGTTTCATTTGTAGTAGTAGTACCTAGGTATATAAAACGCCCCGTTTGTATGAAGTGCCTCCTTGTAATATTACTTAACTCTTTTCGGATTTGTTTGTTCCATTTCACAAAGTTTTGTGTTATTTGATGTTAACAAATTATTTGGGTACCTTCATTTTTAAATATGAATTTAATACCAATAAATATAAATCTACACACTCCGTTTTTTACTCAATCTATGATAGTCAAGGCTCCGACATACAGAACGGAGTCTTTAAAAACAGAAATAAATTGAGTATGTAATGATAGGTCACCACAATTTATGTGCATTTAAAATTACATACACCCATGCACATACATACATACCTTATATTACATTAGTACATTATAGTACCGTCCCGCTCTTTGTTTGTTTCATTTTTTACTACTAAAGACTTGGCCTATTCCTTTGATTAGAAATAAGTTCGTAAACACAATTATTTTTAAATTAGTTGTCGTAAATAAAATAAAAAACGCAAATATCAAAAAAAAATCTCCTACTGTAATCAGTATTATCATATGAAGATTTTTTTAATTTGCCGCGTTTTCTTAGGTCCCGCTTTCATTTTCCACACACTACCTGATTACACGATATTAATTAAATCTATCCTGCAAAATAAAATACAAATTATCCAATCAAGAACTACGCGTATTTTTTTTAGCAGTGATTAGTTTTTGCCCGCGGCTACGCTCGCGTGAATTTGCCTTCCTCCTTTAGTCTTATTTCCTCATGACTGAGGGTCGTGGTCATTATATGGAATGAAACACATACAACGACTATCTTGACAATTTTAATGGAGTGGTTTTGCCATTGCCTTCTCCATTTCACACATGTCAAGCTGATAATCATCAACTAGAGTGCAGGTTTCCTTACGATGTTTTCTTACACCGGAAGAAAGTAGTGGTCGATGGAAACTAACATAGGTACATGAGTCAGATTGGTATACAAACTCGGCACGGGCAGGATTTGAACCCGGGCGCCCTACCACTCGGCCACCACCGCTTCATTTCCCTTCCAGTGCTATCTAAAACTTCTTGTCTCACTTCTAAAATGACGAAGTTTCATATATATAGGTGCCTTTAGGTGTACAATTTTCAAAATCCAAGTACACATTAATTATTATTTTCAATCTATGTTTTTTAACCGACTTCCTTTTAAATTTTGTAATGTATAAAAAAAATTAACTCAGATATCAGCTCAAGATATCTGAAAAATTGATGCAATATTCCAAGAATTAAACGCGGGCATTAAAACAAACATACGCGCATATACATTGCAACTGAAATAAAAGATTTTTGCCGTGTCGCCACGCTAAGAAGATAAAAATACGAGGGTGAAGAAATAAATCCTACTATCCTACTAATATTATAAATTCGAAAGTATGGATGTGAATTTGTGACTTTGTGAGTTTGTGAATCTGTGAGTTTGTGAGGATGTTTGTTACTCAATCACGTAAAATCTACTGGACGGATTTCGATGAAATTTGGTATACGGGTAGAAAAATACCAGAAATAGTACATAGGGTACTTTTTATCTCGAAATTCCCACTGGAGCGAAACCCCGGGACGCAGCTAGTAAATTATAAAAATACATTAAAACTAATTAAATAATTTCGATTTTTCATTTTATTTTAAGATTAAAAATTCGTGGTTTAAGTAACTATTGTGTTTTCAGTAACAAGCTGTAAATGTTTTTAAATTATAAGTAATGTATAGAGTTCATTAAAAAATGGTAAATTTTCGATATCTGGCAACATTTAAAATTAAGGTGCGGTGCGGATCCAGCCACAAGAAAATATTGGTCACAGGTGGGGCACAACAACCAAAAATTACTAGAAATAAAAACTATGTTTCTTTTGCGCAATAAACGTAAAAAAAAAAATCGAATGCCCCATATCTTATGTTTATCTAGGAAAGGTAGCCCGGGTTATCTTTTCTGTGCCATTGAGACAAGTACGCAGAAAACGTTCCTTTCATTATATTATTGTAATTTTAAGATTGGACGGTTATAAAAGTGACAAAACATTATGATTTGAAATGTTTGTGAAAATAATTTTCAAAGTCATCCAGTCCAGTTTGTGGGCATGCCCATCCCAGCCCATCATGCCCGCAGCGCTGAATCCGCGCCTGTCAGTAAAGCCATCTAGTGAGTAATAGCAGAACTCAAAACAGTTTGCGAAAGCTGATAAAACAGGTCGCGAAAATAATTCTGCTGCTGGCTAATAGGTGGCTATACAGTTTGTTAAAATAAGATAAAATAAGTCGTACGTCAATGCTTTAGAGTTCATTTTTGAAGTCTTGTCTAAGCTAAGTATACGTCCCCCGCTCCCCTCCCAATGCGGACACTGTCTTTCATTTGTATAATGCCTATGGGCACCTCCTCCCCTTCCCTCCTCCGTGATGTCCACCAACGTCGCGAAACTACCGTAATGTGGGGAACCTCACGACATGCTGCCATTTTAGTTCACATCACACATTAAAACCCCTTACCCTTATTGACACTGTTGACTGTATCGGTAATATTGGACTTGATTGTCTTCCAGGCATGTTCCAGCGCTTGGATAAAATGCGCAAGCAAGCGTTCGCGTCTGTCTGTCTGTTCGGAGAGGACAACAACTCCAGCATCTCCGGGGTGTGGGTGTGGCGTGGCCAGGAGCTGGCCTTCCCTCTCTCGCCCGACTGGCAGGTCTGTATATTGATACGTCTGTCTGTCTGTCTGTCTGTCCGGAGAGGACAACAACTCCAGCATCTCCGGGGTGTGGGTGTGGCGTGGCCAGGAGCTGGCCTTCCCTCTCTCGCCCGACTGGCAGGTCTGTATATTGATACGTCTGTCTGTCTGTCTGTCTGTCCGGAGAGGACAACAACTCCAGCATCTCCGGGGTGTGGGTGTGGCGTGGCCAGGAGCTGGCCTTCCCTCTCTCGCCCGACTGGCAGGTCTGTATATTGATACGTCTGTCTGTCTGTCTGTCTGTCCGGAGAGGACAACAACTCCAGCATCTCCGGGGTGTGGGTGTGGCGTGGCCAGGAGCTGGCCTTCCCTCTCTCGCCCGACTGGCAGGTCTGTATATTGATACGTCTGTCTGTCTGTCTGTCTGTCCGGAGAGGACAACAACTCCAGCATCTCCGGGGTGGGTGTGGCGTGGCCAGGAGCTGGCCTTCCCTCTCTCGCCCGACTTGTGGGTGTGGCGTGGCCAGGAGCTGGCCTTCGCCCGACTGGCAGGTCTGTATATTGATACGTCTGTCTGTCTGTCTGTCTGTCCGGAGAGGACAACAACTCCAGCATCTCCGGGGTGTGGGTGTGGCGTGGCCAGGAGCTGGCCTTCCCTCTCTCGCCCGACTGGCAGGTCTGTATATTGATACGTCTGTCTGTCTGTCTGTCTGTCCGGAGAGGACAACAACTCCAGCATCTCCGGGGTGTGGGTGTGGCGTGGCCAGGAGCTGGCCTTCCCTCTCTCGCCCGACTGGCAGGTCTGTATATTGATACGTCTGTCTGTCTGTCTGTCTGTCCGGAGAGGACAACAACTCCAGCATCTCCGGGGTGTGGGTGTGGCGTGGCCAGGAGCTGGCCTTCCCTCTCTCGCCCGACTGGCAGGTCTGTATATTGATACGTCTGTCTGTCTGTCTGTCTGTCCGGAGAGGACAACAACTCCAGCATCTCCGGGGTGTGGGTGTGGCGTGGCCAGGAGCTGGCCTTCCTCTCTCGCCCGACTGGCAGGTCTGTATATTGATACGTCTGTCTGTCTGTCTGTCCGGAGAGGACAACAACTCCAGCATCTCCGGGGTGTGGGTGTGGCGTGGCCAGGAGCTGGCCTTCCCTCTCTCGCCCGACTGGCAGGTCTGTATATTGATACGTCTGTCTGTCTGTCTGTCTGTCCGGAGAGGACAACAACTCCAGCATCTCCGGGGTGTGGGTGTGGCGTGGCCAGGAGCTGGCCTTCCCTCTCTCGCCCGACTGGCAGGTCTGTATATTGATACGTCTGTCTGTCTGTCTGTCTGTCCGGAGAGGACAACAACTCCAGCATCTCCGGGGTGTGGGTGTGGCGTGGCCAGGAGCTGGCCTTCCCTCTCTCGCCCGACTGGCAGGTCTGTATATTGATACGTCTGTCTGTCTGTCTGTCTGTCCGGAGAGGACAACAACTCCAGCATCTCGGGGTGTGGGTGTGGCGTGGCCAGGAGCTGGCCTTCCCTCTCTCGCCCGACTGGCAGGTCTGTATATTGATACGTCTGTCTGTCTGTCTGTCTGTCCGGAGAGGACAACAACTCCAGCATCTCCGGGGTGTGGGTGTGGCGTGGCCAGGAGCTGGCCTTCCCTCTCTCGCCCGACTGGCAGGTCTGTATATTGATACGTCTGTCTGTCTGTCTGTCTGTCCGGAGAGGACAACAACTCCAGCATCTCCGGGTGTGGGTGTGGCGTGGCCAGGAGCTGGCCTTCCCTCTCTCGCCCGACTGGCAGGTCTGTATATTGATACGTCTGTCTGTCTGTCTGTCTGTCCGGAGAGGACATATTGATACGTCTGTCTGTCTGTCTGTCTGTCCGGAGAGGACAACAACTCCAGCATCTCCGGGGTGTGGGTGTGGCGTGGCCAGGAGCTGGCCTTCCCTCTCTCGCCCGACTGGCAGGTCTGTATATTGATACGTCTGTCTGTCTGTCTGTCTGTCCGGAGAGGACAACAACTCCAGCATCTCCGGGGTGTGGGTGTGGCGTGGCCAGGAGCTGGCCTTCCCTCTCTCGCCCGACTGGCAGGTCTGTATATTGATACGTCTGTCTGTCTGTCTGTCCGGAGAGGACAACAACTCCAGCATCTCCGGGTGTGGGTGTGGCGTGGCCAGGAGCTGGCCTTCCCTCTCTCGCCCGGAGAGGACAACAACTCCAGCATCTCCGGGGTGTGGGTGTGGCGTGGCCAGGAGCTGGCCTTCCCTCTCTCGCCCGACTGGCAGGTCTGTATATTGATACGTCTGTCTGTCTGTCTGTCTGTCCGGAGAGGACAACAACTCCAGCATCTCCGGGGTGTGGGTGTGGCGTGGCCAGGAGCTGGCCTTCCCTCTCTCGCCCGACTGGCAGGTCTGTATATTGATACGTCTGTCTGTCTGTCTGTCTGTCCGGAGAGGACAACAACTCCAGCATCTCCGGGGTGTGGGTGTGGCGTGGCCAGGAGCTGGCCTTCCCTCTCTCGCCCGACTGGCAGGTCTGTATATTGATACGTCTGTCTGTCTGTCTGTCTGTCCGGAGAGGACAACAACTCCAGCATCTCCGGGGTGTGGGTGTGGCGTGGCCAGGAGCTGGCCTTCCCTCTCTCGCCCGACTGGCAGGTCTGTATATTGATACGTCTGTCTGTCTGTCTGTCTGTCCGGAGAGGACAACAACTCCAGCATCTCCGGGGTGTGGGTGTGGCGTGGCCAGGAGCTGGCCTTCCCTCTCTCGCCCGACTGGCAGGTCTGTATATTGATACGTCTGTCTGTCTGTCTGTCTGTCCGGGAGAGGACAACAACTCCAGCATCTCCGGGGTGTGGGTGTGGCGTGGCCAGGAGCTGGCCTTCCCTCTCTCGCCCGACTGGCAGGTCTGTATATTGATACGTCTGTCTGTCTGTCTGTCTGTCCGGAGAGGACAACAACTCCAGCATCTCCGGGGTGTGGGTGTGGCGTGGCCAGGAGCTGGCCTTCCCTCTCTCGCCCGACTGGCAGGTCTGTATATTGATACGTCTGTCTGTCTGTCTGTCTGTCCGGAGAGGACAACAACTCCAGCATCTCCGGGGTGTGGGTGTGGCGTGGCCAGGAGCTGGCCTTCCCTCTCTCGCCCGACTGGCAGGTCTGTATATTGATACGTCTGTCTGTCTGTCTGTCTGTTCGGAGAGGACAACAACTCCAGCATCTCCGGGGTGTGGGTGTGGCGTGGCCAGGAGCTGGCCTTCCCTCTCTCGCCCGACTGGCAGGTCTGTATATTGATACGTCTGTCTGTCTGTCTGTCTGTCCGGAGAGGACAACAACTCCAGCATCTCCGGGGTGTGGGTGTGGCGTGGCCAGGAGCTGGCCTTCCCTCTCTCGCCCGACTGGCAGGTCTGTATATTGATACGTCTGTCTGTCTGTCTGTCTGTCCGGAGAGGACAACAACTCCAGCATCTCCGGGGTGTGGGTGTGGCGTGGCCAGGAGCTGGCCTTCCCTCTCTCGCCCGACTGGCAGGTCTGTATATTGATACGTCTGTCTGTCTGTCTGTCTGTCCGGAGAGGACAACAACTCCAGCATCTCCGGGGTGTGGGTGTGGCGTGGCCAGGAGCTGGCCTTCCCTCTCTCGCCCGACTGGCAGGTCTGTATATTGATACGTCTGTCTGTCTGTCTGTCTGTCCGGAGAGGACAACAACTCCAGCATCTCCGGGGTGTGGGTGTGGCGTGGCCAGGAGCTGGCCTTCCCTCTCTCGCCCGACTGGCAGGTCTGTATATTGATACGTCTGTCTGTCTGTCTGTCTGTCCGGAGAGGACAACAACTCCAGCATCTCCGGGGTGTGGGTGTGGCGTGGCCAGGAGCTGGCCTTCCCTCTCTCGCCCGACTGGCAGGTCTGTATATTGATACGTCTGTCTGTCTGTCTGTCTGTCCGGAGAGGACAACAACTCCAGCATCTCCGGGGTGTGGGTGTGGCGTGGCCAGGAGCTGGCCTTCCCTCTCTCGCCCGACTGGCAGGTCTGTATATTGATACGTCTGTCTGTCTGTCTGTCTGTCCGGAGAGGACAACAACTCCAGCATCTCCGGGGTGTGGGTGTGGCGTGGCCAGGAGCTGGCCTTCCCTCTCTCGCCCGACTGGCAGGTCTGTATATTGATACGTCTGTCTGTCTGTCTGTCTGTCCGGAGAGGACAACAACTCCAGCATCTCCGGGGTGTGGGTGTGGCGTGGCCAGGAGCTGGCCTTCCCTCTCTCGCCCGACTGGCAGGTCTGTATATTGATACGTCTGTCTGTCTGTCTGTCTGTCCGGAGAGGACAACAACTCCAGCATCTCCGGGGTGTGGGTGTGGCGTGGCCAGGAGCTGGCCTTCCCTCTCTCGCCCGACTGGCAGGTCTGTATATTGATACGTCTGTCTGTCTGTCTGTCTGTCCGGAGAGGACAACAACTCCAGCATCTCCGGGGTGTGGGTGTGGCGTGGCCAGGAGCTGGCCTTCCCTCTCTCGCCCGACTGGCAGGTCTGTATATTGATACGTCTGTCTGTCTGTCTGGAGAGGACAACGACTCGAAACTGTCAAACGTCATTTGCCTATGTAGTACTCAATTTGCGAGTGTTGCATGGAGTGTCCGGGGTGTGGTTATGGTTGAAAAAGCCCCACGTTTTGCGGTTTAGTGAATTAGAAAGTTAGGAAGCGGTGGTAGCCAATATAATGACACACACCTAAGATCAGATAGGACCCGGGTTCAAATCCTAGCTGTGTCACATGAGTTTGTAGACCAATTTGGCTCATGTATGGTAATTTTCCCATAGACCACTACCTGCTTCCGGTGAAGAAAAACATTGTGAGGAAACGTGCACATTGGCTGACTGCACGACTGACGTGCACTTTACTAGTGCGTATACGGCTACTGCCACTAGATGGCGGTAGTCTTTAAGTCATGTCAGATGCCTTTAGGTGACTTGAATAAAATGTGACACCAGTGTTAGTAATAACGTAATAACACGCTCAAGGAATTTTTTTTTTTTTTTTAATGGACAAATCACACAGATTGAGTTAGCCCCAAAGTAAGTTCGGGACTTGTGTTATGGGATACCAACTCAACGATACTATATTTTATGACAAATACATATATAGATAAACATCCAAGACCCAGGATAATCTGAAAAAGATCATTTTCCATCTTGACCTGACCGGGGATCGAACCCGGGACCTCCGGTGTGGCAGTCTGGCGTGATAACCACTGAGGTCGTCAAACTCGAAAGTCGAATTCTCAACCGCCATGGCACTTTTCGCAATATTTCAATTCCAAAGTCTGATTCTGTCTTACAATTTAGAAAGTTATTTTTTTTGCCATGGTTTTAACTTTACCCTTTGTTTCATTATCTCCGAAAGAAGTTAATATGATTGTACATCGATTGCAGATCGACTACGAGTCGTACTCGTGGCGCAAGCTGGACCCGGCCAGCGAGCAGACCAAGCAGCTCGTGCAGCAGTACTTCTCGTGGACCGGCACTGACGCGCAGGGACGCAACTTCAACCAGGGCAAGATCTTCAAGTGAAGTGTCGCGCCCGTAGCCAATAAGTGTACTACAGTGACGTCACGCCCGTATATATTATCTCGGCTGTGCTATTTCAAAACCTAGCAAGGGACATTTTTTTTAAACGTGTTTTTTACTAAAGCGGATTTAGTAAAATCAAGATTTAAAAAAAAATTGTCCCTTGCTGGGTTTTAAAATTCCACAGCAGATCTATGGTTGAACATGTGAAACTGCATTTATTTGTGAACTACAGTGAACAATATCCTACGATGCCAGCTATGTAATAAATAAATTGTTTTTTATTTCTTAGCTGTTGTTTTTATTTGTCAACTAACTTGTGCCCACGACTTCGTCCGCGCGTGACTTTCATCTATACATATAATAAAACAGTAAAAATGTTTTGTCTGTACATTTAATATTTTTGACTGAAATGGATAGAGGGAGACCTAAAAAGAACAATAGAAAGAAAAAAAAATTTTTTGGAATTTCTTGTCTGTCTGTCTGTCTGTATGTATGTACGCGTTTCACGCAAAAACTACTGGACGGATTTGAATGAAACTTTTTTTGTTGTATAGCTATTAAGCCTGGGCAACATATAGGCTATAATTCATTTTGAAAACTGGAACACCTGATGAAGAACCATAACAGAACTGATATAAGTAATATGGAAATGGTGCCTTAACAAAAATCGTTCAACCTGATGAGCATTTTCTGCTGACGTATAAAAATTGAAGATCTGGAACATCTGATGAAAAGCTCCAAGAGACCAGCTACACTGTAACATATATGGAAATGGCGTCTTAGCAAAAATCGTTCAACCTGATGAGCATTTTCTGCTGACGTATAAAAATTGAAGATCTGGAACATCTGATGAAAAGCTCCAAGAGACCAGCTACACTGTAACATATATGGAAATGGCGCCTTAGCAAAAATCGTTCAACCTGATGAGCATTTTCTGCTGACGTATAAAAATTGAAGATCTGGAACATCTGATAAATAACTTCAAGAGACCAGCTACACTATAACATATACGGAAACGCAAAACTTGGTTAATCTGATGAGCATTTTCTGTAGACGTATAAAAATCGAAGATTGGAACACAGGAAACAGTTTGGAATACAAAAAGACTTTTCATCTAAGCCAAAGTCACGCGGGCGAAGCCGCGGGCAACAGCTAGTAATATCTAAGGTTATAAACGGCGTTATAACTATGGGCCTCATAAGAAGGCTCAAGGTCACCCAAAGAGCGATGGAGCGCGCTATGCTCGGAGTTTCCCTGCGTGATCGAATCAGAAATGAGGAGATCCGTAGGAGAACTAAAGTAACCGACATAGCCCGCAGAATCGCCAAACTTAAGAGGCAGTGGGCGGGGCACATAGCTCGCAGAACAGATAGCCGTTGGGGCAGAAAAGTTCTCGAGTGGCGACCACGAACCGGAAAACGTAGTGTTGGCAGGCCTCCCACTCGGTGGACCGACGACCTGGTGAAGGTCGCGGGATGCGCATGGATGCGGGCAGCGCAGGACCGGTCGTTATGGAAATCCTTGGGGGAGGCCTTTGTCCAGCAGTGGACGTCTTTCGGCTGAGAGAAGATAAACG
>CM031581.1:19235647-19251118 GCA_018467065.1 Ephestia elutella
CGGAGTGTACACACACACTAAGATTATTATTCACACAACGACAGAATACAGGGTCGGATCTAAGATAATTAATTATATTCGGAACAGTGTAGCAAAACCAAAAATTTTGAGACGTTGAATCTTAAGCCGTGCGCGGTATGCGGACGAATCTGCATCAGCTTTTTACGATGGAAAATTCTATCCCTTTTGGGAAAAAATACTAGTCATTAAATCAATAAAATTTATTTTAAATTATTAAAAATCACGTGCAATGAAACATTGCAATGATATTAATGGTTGCTGGCGTCCATTCACTGTCCTGGTACTCGTAGTACGTAAGAGAAATACTCCCCATAACAGTTCTCTTTCTTGAGGTATTATTTTCTGGCATATTTTCCTTGTCCTGAAATAAAATTCACTGTCAGTATTTTTATAAAATGTGCATTTTAATCTTCAAGAAAGAATTCCTGAGATTTTTATAGAATAGGTACTAAATTCGTATATTTGCCTTGATTCGGCCCAGCCATAGTAAACAAAACTGGATCTGTCAAATGATCTATGCTATTTACGAAATTATTAAATTACTTGTAGTATTTCTTATGAAATGGTTATAATTAATACACTACTTTATAAAATAAATAATGATATTGCTGATAAATAGCATTCAAAAGTCTAATAATGGTTATTGTTTCAAAAATAACACGAAATTGTATATTATCATTGGGCACGTCAAAAAACATGTATTGCTTACCGAAGGAACGATATTCCACGAATATTTTTTTATGAAACACTTCCACATATTGTACACGTTGCATTTTATAATTTCTATTGAGTTTAAAAGCACAAAACAGTAAAAAATAATTTTAAATATTTATGACAACTGTGACAACACAACAAATATGACAGTTAAGGATCATTTCGCATGAAAAATCCGGCTTGGATGATAAATCTTTCAGTGTAGTGGTTCGTGTTGCAATACATTGCAATGCTAAGGAAGGAAAGGGACAGAGTTATGTGACAGTCCTTATCATGAACAGGATGCAAATATTGTCAAATATCATCAGTGTGTGTGTGAAATTTGTGTTCCTTCTGCTTATATTTTAAAAAAAATTTTACTTCTGTGATAAGTAGTATTACCTAAATCTGTGTGTATCTTCCATCCCACAGAAATATTTTTTTTAAAAGGTATTACGCAAGTTTTGTAGGTATATAAGTCTATCCATCCATACTAATCTAATACTATAAATGCGAAAGTCTATCTGTCCGTCTGTCTGTCTGTTCAGACGGACAGCGATTTTGATGAAAGTTCGTAATATTTGAAATTCTTATGATAAGCCCTTTAATCCTTCAAGCCGTAAGCGCCCGGATTGTTCTTCGTTAACCGCGCGGCTTGAACTTGGAGAAACTAATAATTAAAGGGCTTGATGGAAAGATACCCATATCCATATTGCAATCAATCAACTAATGTAGGGTTGCTTTAGAAATTTTGAACCATTCTTGTAAACTCTATTTATTGCGAATAATAGTGATTATGATTATGAATAGTCCCACAAAAGTCTTGAAACAACCTCAGGAGAACCATAAAGTTAATAACAGAAAACATAACATTTCGACTTTCCATACTAAGTCTGATCAGCTCATCGACAAGTTAACAAGCTACCCGCCATCTTTGGAATTTACGAGTTTTTAGTTGGTACATAAAAATGGCTTTTTGTAGCCAGCCAAAATTACCTTAACTTTTTTCCAACATTCGCTCAAGGCCACGCGTTATATGCCTATGCCTACCGGCTTTGCGTATCGAAGACGATACAACCGACAGTGGATTGCCAAGGGTTGACACCTGAGTGCTCGCACGTCACATTTACCGCGCTGACTATAAAAAAATATATTTAGTAACAGAATATTATGCCGAAACCACGTAATTTTTGTGCAGTGGATCGGTGTCCGAGACAAAATACAAATGAAAATTTGTCATTGTTTTCATTGCCGAGAGACGAACACAATTTAAAATTTAATCGGTAATTCAGGGAGGGAAAAAAGTAAATCTTATCATTTTATTAATCTGAAACATATTTGATCAACGAATAAAAAATAATTGTTTTTCATCAACATTCGTTTTATTACCAAAATTATCATAGGTATAGTTGCCGTCACGTAAAAAGTTCACTGGCGGTTAAGCTGCGCAGTAGACGATATATCGGTCTATGCGGTGAGCGGGGGTCGGGCGGGTCTCATCCGGCGCGCGCGATTGGTTCGTCAGTCGTACCCATGCGCAAGTTTCACCCCATCCTCACTCTACCAGCGGCCTTTTCACGTGATGGGAAGTATACAACCCTGACCATGGAAGTAATCAAAGTATATTACTTCCATGACCCTGACACATTCGCTCGATGACGCGCTCACACGTGGTTCGCGCGGCGGGCAAAACAATCTCAACTCTCTGTGTGCGTACTTTACTTATGGTACATTATATTCTTGTTGCAAACTGCTGGTATTATTATTAGAATTTTGTAGGCTATTATAGCGTAGGTATTTTTGCTTTAGCATAGGAGTGATGTATCTGTTACGAAGTAACTATTTAGTAATCTGTGCTATTAGGTATCTACTAAATTATAGGACTCTGTAAAAGTAAAAGTAAAAAAAGTCTGGTGACTGTAGTATCATCAGGAATCTGTAGGAAGGATACCTAACCAACTTAAGGCAGAGGTTATCGTGTTTGGTTTTGTTTTATCGAAAAAATAAAGTTAGTTCCGAAATCTTTTTTGGAAATACTTTATCCATAAATTAAAAGATCATAGAGCTAAGGAAAAACAAAGGTCATCCGATATTTGGCTGACTACTCGCTCTAAGATACGAAAACAAACAATCAATGATATTAAAAGAAAAAATCTATTCTGTTAATTCACTATAAGGCGTAGGTATTGTGAAAGAAGTGACAGGACGAGGCATGGACTAACAGATTTCAAAGTGTAATGGATACGCGGCGGGGAACGGGGGGTGTTTGGACAGAGGCACAAAACGCCGGATGTGAAAGCAAAACGAACCATTATCCAACCTTTGAGGTGTCACCTTAATGACGTAAATCGAGACGCACTCTTTTGTTTTGTTTCCGATAGTCTTATTGGGTTACCGCCTTTAATCACGCGATAACGATCGCTCAATCAGTAAAATACGCACCTTGTCTATAGCCTCGATTGTGTAATCAATAGTCTTTTGATTTGAAAGAAGAAGGTAATAGAATCTCGAGGAAAATTGCGGCTAACCTGCCGACATTCTTTTGATTTATTTTATGGTTTGTTTTTAGGATTCCGTATCTCAATAGGCAAAAACGGAACCCTTATAAGATCACTTTGTTGTCCGTCTGTCTGTCTACCTTTTTTTTCTCTGTAACGCTTAAAGGAATAAAGTTGAAATTCATATTAAATACTCGGAGCCACGGGCTCTTTCAGCAGCAAAATAAATAAAAATTAAATGTCAACGCGATCTGGAGATATTACCGTAAATGGTGCAAAATTTCGCATATTTTGCGATTTTAGACGGGAATTAAAACCTATGGGGTACTACTTCCCGTTGACCTAATGAAAGGCTAAAAGCAAGGTCTATGAGTAGATACTTACTTGTACAAGAATAAATATCAAAATTGTAAATATGTTGTTGGAAGTTTAAAAAAAAAGTGTAACAAACTATGTTTGAGCTTGATGCAGTATGAATCCCAGGGATCGAACTGCAAAGTTAAGATTGTTTTTGAAATGAGTTACTTGGGTTTTTAGTTTAAGGTATTATGTGAGATGCTTTGCGTGTACGGAACCCTCGGTGCGCGAGTTTGACTTGCACTTGGCCGGTTTTTTGCTTAGATATTGGTACCTACTTACATACATCATGCATGTATCCAGTGGGGGTAGGTAGAGATAAAGAAATGACTTTTGTGAGCTAATCTAACTATTCTTCTTTCTATAAATATTGATATTTTAGTGGGAGCGGGGTGTAGGTAATGCTTTTAATCGCCACAAAGGAAAGATCTAGGGCCAGGCTAGGTGTTAGGCCTTGGGAGCCGAGGCTCCGACGGCAATGTCATCTGTGGTTTGTATCTATACCTATGTCGCAGGAATATGAGGTAACCAGGGATTTCGCGAAATCCCTGGAGATATCATGAAATCACGGTAGATGCCGAATATTCATGTTTATTACGTCTTCCTACTGAAAATGTTCAGTGATATGTCGTATCAGAAATAATATAACCTATACTGAAAAAAGCACTTTCAATATTCTATGATACCTATGTACAAACAATATTTAAGAATCGTTATTTAAAAAATACTCTACTTTAACAATATCACATTATATTTATACTTATTTAATTTTACTGGTTTATCTGTGTTAGACTGGACTATGTATTCTCGTATAAATGCCGAACTGCTCTTGTATCAGAATCTGCTCTCAATCTTAACGACAAATTACCCATGATATTTAAATATTTACCTTACGTTAGCTACCCGTTAATTTTTTTTTTTTTTATAACATAGGGCGGCAAACGAGCAAGCGGGTCACCTGATGGTAAGTAATCACCGCTGCCCATGGACAACCACAACACCAGGGGTATCACAGGAGTGTATTTAAATAGATTATCTTTATTCGATACATTGTTACCTATCTATTCTCTCGTAATATTAACGTCAGCAGGCAGTATCGCGGGAACAAGCACACTCACGCACACATTCACACTCACCCTACTCGCCTCAACCAAGTGTATCGCATAATTTAGCTGTGGAGTGATGTCCGTGGTGATCTGTATCACAGGTTTCTTCGGAAATCTATCTCAGGCACCACTCTCTCGCATTACAGGTGAATTGAGTTATACCCTAGTTATTTATACACTTACTTTTGTTCTAAACCCATGAATGTGAAGAGAAAATAAAGAATTATTTTATTTTATTTTATTTTTATCACAATCAATCATAAGACGAGGACTGATGTGAGCTATAGGTATACAAAAAAATAAAATTCATAAAACGCTTAATCAAGGCGTGTATGAGGTACTTTCGTTGGCAGGATCGAACAGATTTTGTACCGATTTGATTGACAGTTAAGTATTTCTTAAATGCACTACTACAATGAAATAAACCTTCACGACAACCGCAATAGGTACTCTCCAACGAAAAATACTGAATTATTTTGATAAAGATCATAATCTACTTATATGCTGTTTGCTGTATAAGTATTTTTCCTCTTAATTAAAATTAAGAGGTAATTTTTTTAATTAAAAATTACAATTATTTCAAATGTGGGAGCCTTGATGCGAATGTGAGTTTATTTTTTTATTTATTTGTTTGTTACCTCTTCACGCTTTATCCACTAAACCAATCTACCTGAAATTTCGCATACCTACTTGGCAATACTGAGAAGGACATAATTTCCCTTTCATCCCGGGAAAAATAACTGATCCCATGGGAAATTCACGCGAGCGTAGCCGCGGGCAAAAGCTAGTCATCTGTAATGAAAATAACAATTTCAATTTGTTTTTCTAAAATTTATTACATTGCTTTCTATTATTCTCTGTAATACATCTAATCATAATGATACAAAACTTTAATATTTTCAATTGTCTAATAATATAATTTGATTTATATTAACCCAGTAAATAGACGAGAATCAACTTACATACGGTCTAGTAATTCTGAAATTTTTGATATGTTGTGTAGGATTATTGTAAGCATTCAAAATAAAAGTTGCACTATTGTGAAGTTTCCGCGCCGCCGCCGCAATCTTAAAAAAACTAAAAAAAAACTTCGTTTAGATTTAGGCTTATATTTTCGTTTAGATGCATTTTTGCTAGAAAAGTGTTCTATAAAATCTTGTAGATAATTAAATTTCCTATTATATACATTTTACATTTTGTATTTAGTACTGATAGTTACCGAGATGTGTTAGTGAGATAGTTATGTGTGCTCATTAAAAAAAAAATCTTCTTCGGTTTGTCAAACTTTTTATTTCAGAACTCTGTAATCTATGAGAATAAGTACCTATTGGAACAACATATGTAGGAAATTTAATTACAAAATATTGCTTTTTTTGTTGTAATATTTTATTTTCTGCTAACTGCGCCTTGGGTCTTCGCTCCTATGAGAATTTCAGGATATAAAGTACCTACCCTGTGTACAATTTGTGGTATTTTTCTACTTGTATACAAAAATTATTAGAATGCAGAGGCACAATTCCTCCCCCCTTCCACGCCCACCTTATGTTGATAAAACCAAAAAAAATTGCCACTTTATTCAGATTTGCGCTCTCACCTTCGTTTAGATGCATTTTAGCTACAAGAGTTATACACAATGTTGTAAAAATAAATTTCCTATAGGTAATGTACATTTTAAATTTTGTTTCTAGGACTAATAGTTTTGAAAATGTGCATTAAAAAAAAACGCATTTGGATCGCATCGCAGAGCTGTAATTCGTTTATGGCCTACTCTAGGAAAATATATATTGGAATAAAATTTGAAGGAGAATTAATAACCTACAATGGCACATTTTTTAACCAACCCTACGGGGGTAAAAGTAAAAGTTAAAATATTATGTTTTTGCTATCATTTTTTTATTTTCTACTAGTTGCATCCGGGGGCTTTGCTCCCATTGGAATATTGGGATAAAAAGTACCCTATGTGCTAGCCCTGATATTTTTCTACTAGATACCAAATTTTATCGAAATCCGTCCAGTAGATTTTTTATGACTGAGCAAGAAATATCACATCCAAACTTTTTTTATTTCAAAATCGGGTTTCTTTCCCAATCTTTATTGCAGATGAAGCAAGTATTATCTAATATCTGTACTTAATAATGTCCACAGACACTATTACAGTGTCCCGATCAGGTACCGGTTACTCACCTGCAATGAATCATACTATAAATGGGAAAGTTTGGATGTGATATTTGTTGCTTAATCACACAAAATCTACTAGACGGATTTCGATTAAAGATATATATATATATATAGAAGATGTATACTAGTAGAAACATATCAGAACTAGCACATAAGGTACTTTATATCCCAAAATTCCCATGGGAGCGAGGCTCAGTTAGTAGAAAGTAAAATATTATAGCAAAAAACAATTTCCGTTGTTTTATCATTTAGTTTTACCCTCCACCCTGCAGAGTTGGTTAAGAAATATGCAATCGCGTTTTGCAGGTAATTAAATTCACAACGATGTTTGTTCTGCTACTTTTTCTACTAGAATAGGCCATGACTGGATTACATCGTTCTAAAGTGAAAAGTTTGACGAATGTTTGAAAAATGACTTTTTTTTAAGGCAAAGGATTTTTTTTCTCGGATACTGTCAGTCCTAGAAACAAAATGTAAAATGTAAATGTAACTAAAAGAAAATATAAGCGAAAAGCCGAACCAAGTGGTGATTTTTTTTCGATTTTTCCAATTTGGCGGCGAGTGCGAAAGCTATTCAATTGTGCCATATTTATTTTAAATACTTACAACCATCATAAACAATAATTTAAAAAAAATAGATCACTGGACCGCACGTAACTAACCCCTAGGGAAGGTTCGCTCTATTTACTGCGCTAATATACCTATTATAAAGATTTGATTTGATTTGAATAAAGTTATTCCAAATAAACAAAAGTAGGTACCTATTGTCTTAATCACAGAAATCAAAATCAAGATTGTTATTTTGGAACATTTGGAATAGTAGGTGCATTCAGTCGAACTGGTATTGTAACCCTATTATACTACGTAAGAAAACATGCATCAGGGAACGTACTGAGCCGCGACGCAATTTTTTGCCGCCATTTTGAAAAAGGTGGCGAATCAAATAATGGAGAAATAATTTAATCGAACGCAGTTCGCGCCCTTTTCGCTCCTAACTTAGTGTGTTTAGGTGCAAAGTGGCGCGCTCTCTCGGTGGGGTGGTGAAAAAAGTGTGTGGTTGTATCGTGTGTGCAGCCGCCTTAATAGGTCCGCCCCCCCTCCCCCTCGCCCCCGAGACCTGCACCCGTAAATTGAAATGAAATTGCATAATTCGCCCGCAACCGTCGGGCTCGGTTTTTTGCGCCTAACGAAGTCCATTTAAGACCCATTCGCGCCCGAGGCGTCCTATTTTGCATGAATTTGTGGAGAAAATAACGCAAACGACGTAATTGTGCACAATATTTGCAAGGAAAATGGGGAATAAAGCGAGATTTCTCAGGCATTTTCATGGTGGAGTCGAGTTCTTGTAATTAAGACGTATTGTTTTGATTTTCTTTTCAGATGAATAGGTAGAGTCATTCGGGTCAAGTGTGCGCACTTAAGAAGTTTAAAGCTCACTATGCGTAAAATATAAGAGTTGAGAATATAAAAACATGACTTAGAGATAGACCATTTCTTCATAGTTCATAGTTATTTATACATAAACAATACATATTGTGTGTGAAATTACATTCAATTAAATTAAATAATATATAATTAACAATTTGATAGAAAATTTAACAATAATCTATACATATAATAAAACGGTAAAAATATTTTATCTGTACATTTAGTATTTTTGACTGAAATGGATAGAGGGACACTTAAAAAGAATAATAGAAAGCAAAAAAAAATTTTGGAATTTCTTGTCTGTCTGTCTGTCTGTATGTATGTACGCGTTTCACGCAAAAACTACTGGACGGATTTGAATGAAACTTTTTTTGTTGTATAGCTATTAAGCCTGGGCAACATATAGGCTATAATTCATTTTGAAAACTGGAACACCTGATGAAGAACCATAACAGAACAGCTAAACCATAAGAAATATGGAAATGGTGTCTTAACAAAAGTCGTTCAACCTGATGAGCATTTTCTGCTGACGTATAAAAATTGAAGATCTGGAACATCTGATGAATAACTCCAAGAGACCAGCTACACTATAACATATATGGAAATGGCGCTTTAGCAAAACTTGATTAATCTGATGAGCATTTTCTGTAGACGTATAAAAATCGAAGATCCGAAACATCTGAAACTGTTTGGAACACAAAAATACTTTTCATCTAAGCGAAACTCACGCGGACGAAGCCGCGGGCGACAGCTAGTAATAATAGAAGAAATTAAATAGTATTAAAATTAAATTGCCTAATTATTGATGTAAAAAAATTCGTCCACACTGTAGTAACATTTTTCCAATAAAAAGTCATGTAATGTGGCTTTAAAAACCTTCAGACTTGGCATACCTACATTTAAAATCCACCGGTAAATTGTTAAATAATCTTACTGCCTGATATTTCGCGGAATGCCTTATAACATTTAGACTAGGCATAATATTTTGTTTTAGGTCTTTCCGTCTAGTACTCTCTCTAGTTTTTCTTTCCTCTAAAGTCTCTGTCCTAGACAAATCTTTGTATAAGTCACAGAGCAGAACCATGTTATAGAGAGAGGGTACAGTCAAAATTTTTAGTTTTTTAAAATGACCCTTGCTCGATTCCCAGGGGGATACGGACGATGGTTCTAATAGCACGCTTTTGTGCAATAAAAGCTTTTTTAATATTATACTTCCACTTCTCTCTCTCTCTCTCTCTCAGCCGAAAGACGTCCACTGCTGGACAAAGGCCTCCCCCAAGGATTTCCATAACGACCTGTCCTGACTTCCACTTACTTCATACATATACTTCCACCCCAGAAATTTATGCTATACCTAATTTTACTTTCGACTAAGGCGCATGATAGATCGATTTGAGCTGCTCTGTTGTGAGTTCCTCGCGTAAACTCCTAATGGCATAGCAGGAAGAGCTTATTATTATTATTAATCTCTAAGTTGAAATATAAAAAAGAACAGAAATCATAATAGTTTTTTTATATAAATTTTTTAAGACAAAAATCAAGATGCGCTTACTTGACCCGCATTTTGGGTAAGTATGCGCTTATTGGATAACTAAACGCATCGCTCGCGAAGATCAAAAGAAACATTTCGTACAGGTCCTACAATACTTTTATTTTACTATGTTTCATTCAAATCTAGATGAACTATTTTCTGTCTTAGAATTGTCACATTCTATGGGGTATTTATCCTTGAGAGGGCTGAAGAAATACTGTATGTTTCCCAGCTTGGGGCACTCTTTCGAACTATGTATATTTTTTAATTTTATTTATCTATACATTCATTATTCTAACAAACAGAACATGATGTTGATAAATTGGTAGCAAAAGGGTAAGTGTGTGCTTGCGCTCGCTTACCCGCGTACACTTTCCCCATAGGTACCATTTGAAATGAATGCTCATAACCTAAATTAAAAGCTATTGTAACCTCAAACTTTTAAAATATATTAAGCATAAATATATCCGTAATCATAACAAAAACAACATAACGTTGTAAAACCGTAGGAGCGTCGCGGCCGAGAGCGTCGAGGACAAACAAATTTTAAAATTCGTGAGCGTCGCGGCCGAGAGCGTGGCGGAATGAGGGCCTAACGGCCGGACCCGATAATACACTGTTTTCCGTTGGGTAAAAGATTACAAATACAAACATGGAAAATTGTTTTTTACGAAAAAAACAATGTCCGTCCACCGCACGATACATAGTGACTCGTTGCCACTAGTTGACATGCGGGTGAGCTCTGTTTAGTCCGAACACGACAACGACACCTCCCCTGCTCCTCGTTCGGGAGATATGCGCAGTGCGCTCACTTACCCTATGCGCTCAGTTACCCCGAATGACTCTACTTATCTAGATACTTGTACCTAAATACCTAAAAGCTAGTTCATTTCAAAGTCAAAGTCAATTTATTTTATTGAAACTTGGCCTTCAAAGAAGGCTCTTTTTCACATCGAAAACTAATTACATATTAAATCATAATATAATATGTCTCAAAGCTACAAACTACATTTCGGAACGACCACTGATGAGAAGAAATGCCGAAAGAAACTCATGAAACAGTTTTGGTCGGCCTAACATGCCAGAGGGGTTATTTATTAACTTTATACATACAGATTGTGTACAGTCAAAATAAAATAAAATATAAGAACAAAAAATAAAAATAAAAGTCGTATCAGAATCGAGCAGACCAGTTCCTTGTTCACGAGTTGACGCGAGGGTCAGCCATCGCAAAGCTCAACCATAATAGAGCCTGCCCATTTGTCATTAGAACTTCGGAAGTACGGCAAATATTATTATCATAAAATAAATTACTTACATAAACAATGTACAAAATATGGGTATAGTATAACCCTGGTAGTGTTGATTAAAAAATATATCTGAAGACTAAAAAGTTTATTTAATTCTAGTACTTAGTTATGAACTAAACACGGACTTGGACCCATGTCAAACACACCGTTCAATAAAATAATATATTTTATGTACCAAAATCGAATAATACTAATTTGCTCAAATTTAAGATTTTATTAATTCCATGGATTTAATTCTACTAATATTATCTATCTATATCTATATATCTTTATCTATACATATAATAAAACAGTAAAAATATTTTGTCTGTACATTTAGTATTTTTGACTAAAATGGATAGAGGGACACTTAAAAAGAACAATAGAAAGCAAAAAATTTTTTTTGGAATATCTTGTCTGTCTGTCTGTCTGTATGTATGTACGCGTTTCACGCAAAAACTACTGGACGGATTTGAATGAAACTTTTTGTTGTATAGCTATTACGCCTGGGCAACATATAGGCTATAATTGATTTTGAAAACTGGAACACCTGATGAAGAACCATAGCAGAACAGCTAAACTATAAGAACTATGGATATGGTGCCTTAACAAAAGTCGTTCAACATGATGAGCATTTTCTGCTGACGTATAAAAATTGAAGATCTGGAACATCTGATGAAGAACTGCAAGAGACCAGCTACACTATAACATATATGGAAATGGCGCCTTAACAAAAATCGTTTAACCTAATGAGCATTTTCTGCTGCCGTATAAAAATTGAAGATCAGGAACATCTGATGAATAACTCCAAGAGACCAGCTACACTATAACATATATGGAAATGGCGCCTTAGCAAAACTTGATTAATCTGATGAGCATTTTCTGTAGACGTATAAAAATCGAAGATCCGAAACATCTGAAACAGTTTGGAACACAAAAAGACTTTTCGTCTACGCGAAACTCACGCGGGCGAAGCCGCGGGCGACAGCTAGTATAATACTAGTGGTTCTGTGAGAACAGTAGACCTCGCGAGCCCTTCCACGAAATAACCGATATTTTACCGTGTCCCTGGCTTAGAAAAGTTTTGAAACCAACCTACCAATGCTGTAAAAGTAAAAAGTTCTTGTGGTTGGTCAATACCACAAAAAAATGACTGAGACCTGCCTTTTCCGCCTCGAAATAATATAAATAATAATAATAAATATATACGGACAAATTACACAGATTGAGTAAGTTCAAGACTTTACGGGATGCTAATTTAACAATACTATATTTTATAACAAATACATATATGTATAGATAAATATCCAAAACCCACGTCAATCTAAAAAGATTATTTTCCATCTTGACCCGACCGGGGATCGAACCCGGGACCTCTGGTGTGGCCGTCTGGCGTGATGACCGTTAGGCCACGGAGGTCGTCAGTCATCAGAAATGCATGGTTTGACCTATTGGATAAAGGTATGTATATTTATGTAATTTGCGCAACAAAATTAACGTTAAAAAAAGAAAGTTCAATTTGAAATCGAATCTATTATATACATATACGTATATATTACTTTTTTTTTATAGGATTCTAATCATACAATGAAGTTTTTTGATATCAGATTTATTTCAAGTGTTCAAGATAATTCCACCAAGCAAAGCAATCCACAATACAATACCATTAACCAAATAAATACTTGAGTTTTTTTTTTCAGTTTGCGTGTACCACCCTAGATCTCATCTATGCTTCTCATCAGGCAAGATAGAGGTCAAACGCACTCAGTTTAAAAACAATATACACGCAATTCAAACAATCTCATTTTAATCAATACATCAAGTCACTCTTAAATGAATTTGCGAGTATTAAAAGCTTTGCTGCGCCATCTATTGATTTTTTTGTGAACTATCGTATAAGAATTTAATATATGGATTTATAGCGGTTTTATTGAATTTCACTATGTTGTTCATACAAAAAAGTTGCGTCTTAATAAGGATAACAAAAATGTCTAAAGACATTTTTGAATTTTTTTAAAAAAGCTGAGATATAAGGTTTTTTTTATATATTATCGCCATTTTATAAAATTTCGAAAAACTGGCTCGACTAAAAAATTCTATAAAATTACCGAACCTGCTCACAAAATTTCATAAGAATCGGTTCAGAAATGCGACCTGTAGGCGATAACATCCGGACAGACAAAAGAATTTTCGGCTAGTGGAAACTGAGACGCTTCGCTCGCTGCGCTCGCTCGGTCGATAAAACAGTAAAAATATTTTGTCTGTACATTTGGTATTTTTGATGGATAGAGGGACACTTAAAAAGAATATAGAAAGCAAAAAAAAAAAATTTAATTTCTTGTCTGTCGTTCTGTCTGTCTGTCTGTATGTATGATCACGCTAATCTCCGAAAGTACTGAACCGATTTGAATGAAACTTTTTTTGTTGTATACCTATTAAGCCTGGGCAACATTAAGGCTATAATTGATTTTGAAAACTGGAACACCTGATGAAGAACCAAAACAGAACAGTTAAACTATAAGAAATATGGAAATGGTCTTAACAAAAGTCGTTCATCCTGATGAGCATTTGCTGCTGACGTATAAAAATTGAAGCTCTGGAACATCTGATGAAAAGCTCCAAGAGACCAGCTACACTATAACATATATGGAAATGGTGCCATAGCAAAAATCGTTCAACCTGATGAGCATTTTCTGCTGACGTATAAAAATTGAAGATTATAGAACATCTGATGAAGAACTCCAAGAGACCAGTTACTCTATAAAATAAATGGAAATGAGGCCTAAGCAAAAGTCCTTCAACCTGATGAGCATTTTCTACCGACGACGTATAAATAGATAGGACACGGGATAGAACAAAGAGGGACTCGGGGTGGGAGTGGTGGTACACGAGAAATTGTAGATAACGAGCAGATGAAGATCGTTTATTGAATGAAATATCTCTTTTGATTAATTTTAACACCGTGACTGTACTACGAGTACCTAATATATTCCCGCGGGACACGGGATAACCAAATGGCTGAAATTTTGAGTACTGGAGTTTAGGTTACTACAGTTTGGAAGACTAAATTTTTTAATCTAAGCGAAACTTACGCGGGCGAAGCCGCGGGCAACAGCTAGTCCTACTATATAAATGCAAAAGTTTGGATGTGAGTGTGTGAATTTGTGAGGATGTTTGTAACTCAATCACGCAAAATCTACAGGACGGATTTCAATGAAATTTGGTACACGGGTACATAAATACCGGGAATAGCACACAGGGTTTTTTTATCCCGAAATTCCCACGGGAGCGAAGCCCCGGGGCGCAGCTAGTTTTCAATAAAAAGCAAAGTCTTGTCTTCATGTTTTTAAAAAGGTTTGTTTAAAAAATTCTCCTTTCGTTATTTCTTAGATTTCCTAATTTTATATTTTTCTTCGTAACTTTAAATTATGTAACTGTAAAATAAATTCCGATATCACAGATGCACAAAACATGTTGTTTTTTTAAATGTTCATTCATTGATACAAAAGAAATAAAAAGAAAAATTATCCTTACTACTCTCTGTTTGGTCTAATGGTTGACTGGCAGAAAATGCCTTATGGCGTTAAGTCCACCATTTGTACATAATTTTTTTTTTAATTTTGTGCAATAAAGTTTTAAATAAAATAAATAAATAAATAATTTCGCCGCTGTGTAAAATTTTGGGTTTTACGTAAAAAAAAAATCTGTTAGATACACGTCGTATAAGAAAACTATGACATAGACATGACGAAACTATAAGGGTTGTTTATTAGGAACGGTACCGGAACCCTAAAAATGGAATATCTAAAAAAGGAGGAGAGGAGGTTATCAATTCGTCGCGATGAATACTTCCAAGTTATGGGATCATAGACACAAGGTTGGGATCCTGGAGAAAGCGAGGGAACTATTCAATGGTACGATTTGGATATCAATTCGTGTATTTACTTGCGAAAAGCATAATTTGCGCCCCTCCCTGGCCTCGCACGGCACGGGAGGTGGGGGAGGATGAATTATGAATGATATAATTTCCAATACTTTTTATTCGTATTTCGTTCGATCTTTCTTTTAATTTTTTTTAAACTAAGTATACGATTTTTTTTTAAACTTTCTTCAAATCTTCTTTTATAGGGTTCCGTACCTCAAAAGGCAAAAACGGTCCGTCTGTCTGTCAAACTTTTTGTCTCTGGAACGCTTAAAGGTATCAAGTTGAAATAATATCGAATACTCGGATCCACGGCCTCTTTCAACAAAAAAATAATCAAAATTATACGTCACGAGATATTACCGTAAAAGTTGCGAATTTTTGCATATTTTGTGATTTCAGACAGCAATCACCTATGGGGTATCTATGGGGTAGAGCAATGTACAGA